>VYZP01000945.1:62065-84193 GCA_013400635.1 Hypocryptadius cinnamomeus
TCGCCCCGCGGCCCCCGGGGCGGCGGCATCGCCCGGGCCCGCCCGGGCCGCGGCCTCGCAGGCAAGTGGCGCTTCCCGGGCTGCAGGGGGAGCGGGATGCGGGGTCCCTGGGCCGGCCCCGGGGGCCTCAGGGATGCGTGAGGAATGCGGAGAGGCCAGGGGAGCAGCTCCGGAGAGCACTGGGCGTGAGGGGCCCGCGGGGCGTTCCCGGGCGGATCTCCGGCGTTAGGCGTGTTTATCGTCTTTGTGGAGACTGACAGCTGCGATCGCAGCTCTGCGGGTATCCGCTTTAGGTGCTTCTATCTCCTAATTCTGTGCTACGTCAGCTAAGCTGCCCTTTCCCCCCAGTCAGTACGTTCTTTTAAGCAGACAGGCCCTTGCAAATTCTGCAGTAGAAATGCGTGGGCTGGTATGTGGTTCGTATAATGGGATATCTGCTGTGCTGCTGTCGTCCACCACTCCGTTGGTGGTTTGGGAAGTGTTCTCCTGGCATCCCAGTTGACATAGAGGTGCTTATTTTCTGAACTATGAGAACTATGTTGTCAGAGCTGTAGCACAAGCCTGTTTGGTTACTACCATAGCTCAATGTGATGGTTGTGGTCTCTCTGCTCAGTTAAGTAGAAGACATTCCTTATAGTCTTCAGGTTATTGCTTATACAGAATATAGAGGGCAGAGAAGCATAATGCAGTTCCTCGTAGATTGAAGTATATATGGTTTTGAAGTATTCAAAGGCAATTTGAGAAGTTGTCTTTAAAATGTTCATGCTTTTTTTTGTCATAAAAGATCTGACTTTGTCAAAATTTAATTCCATGAGATTTTACTACAAAGTGTCATTAGTTGTTAATGTAGCAGTTAA
Organism: Hypocryptadius cinnamomeus; assembly: GCA_013400635.1. Taxonomy (NCBI): domain Eukaryota; kingdom Metazoa; phylum Chordata; class Aves; order Passeriformes; family Zosteropidae; genus Hypocryptadius; species Hypocryptadius cinnamomeus. The sequence goes on from VYZP01000945.1 coordinate 62,923, forward strand.
ACTTAAGAACTCAAATTAGAATCTGTAGTTCTGTTAAAGCTTTATACTTTATGTGTTTTTTTTCTTCTATCTGTGAAACTTGTTGGACATTTTATTTCTTAAGAAAGCTAAGGCAATTTGGAAAAGTCATTGAAATTAATTAATGTCAACTTAAAGAACTGAATCATGCTACAACAACAGCAGCAACATAAAAATATTGACTTACTACTCGACACATAACTGGTGTATAGACTGTTTCAGAGCTGTCAGAGTCATATTTTACTTAAAAATTTATATGGCAGTTGAAATATAGTGGGTTTTCTCTTTCATTAGTAATGGTGAACAGCCATGGAGTTTACTTTAGCAATTTTTGTTATAAAACTCCTAGTCTGGGACTTTTAAGAATTGCTGTTTGCATTCCTCGGCAGAGGAGAGGGATGGGTCCAAGGAAGGGAATAACTTTGGGAACTTGTGAGGCTGGGATGTATTACAGGGTTAGAAATGGCCAACATGACTTGAGCAGCTCAGCTGTGGATAAGTGCTTTTCCAGTAGCTGCTGGTGAAGTGTAAATCTGATACTTTTGCTGTGACTGTTTAGTAGTGAGATTGGTGGTTTGCATCAGCAATTGTTGATTTCAAAAGTAATTTTTAAAATACAGATTTATTTTTAAGAATTTACAATTTGTGTTAGACAGTTGTTGGAAATTGTAACAGAATCTGGGTTTGTAATTTATAGCATATTCCCAAGGAAGCAAATTAAGGAGCTAAGTGTCAGAAAAACTACTTCCAACTGTCTTTTCTATTATGGGTTTGTGTCAGAAGCATATGGGTGCAGGTATATGCCTCTTTCCAGTGTTGTGAGTCCATGAATAGCCTGGTCCATACAAAAGTAAACATAAAAATTATCCATTGTTAATATCCGTAAGAGTTTTCCCTCTACAAATATCCTCTACAGTTTTCCCTCTATGCAAGCTACAGCAGGAAATCATTCTCAGTATTTTATATAGATGGACATCTTGTTGTCCAGGGGAGATCCTTTATGCTTCCCATTCTTATTTTTCCTTCAAGATAATGGTGTTTCTCAGTAACTTTCATTTACCATTTTTTTTCTGATAACTAAATGGGTGCTTACTGTGATTTCAGGATTTTTTGTTTGGGTTTTCTGTGTTTATTATGAAACATTATTGACTGTGTAATGAAATGAGCTAATGGAACTGTATTGAAATAAAATATATTTAGACATGAAAAAGTTCTGATCTGGTATTCATGCATGAAGAATACCACTCTTGTTATTTTCAGTGTATTTGCATGCTTCAGATGTCAGGGGAAAAATCAGTTCAACCATGATGTGTATTTAAATAGGTTTGGCAGGAAACATGGTTAGAATATATAATTTTAGCTGAGCACCGATGCTCTCAATAATACAATGAAAGAGATTTCTTATTAATTTTCAATGAAACCTGCTTTCTTAAACCAGGTGTCAGCATATGGCTTCTATTTTTATGATTTTATCAGTTTGTAGAGTGCAGTGGGAGCACTGATGATTGCTGTTCAATTCTGGGTGCAGATTACTGCAGCTATGCAAAATCCGAGGAAAGGTGCATTTCTAGTTGCTTGCAGAAAAAGGGAAATTCTCTGTCAAAGAAGTAGGGAAGTTGTTTGTAAATCAGAGTTACTGAGACTGGGTGGGGGGGAACCCTCTGTTTACATTAGTGGCATTTGTTTGTGCTAGCTTATCCTGGTAAATGGAGCAAAATGGCTTTTATTTGTCTTCACTATCTGAAAAAGCAAACAAACGTCCAAAGTAGATATCTGCAATTCTTGAAAATAGAAAATCTTTGAAAAGTCATTTGTGTGGGCTCAGACTTCAGTCCCTGAATTTCAAGATGTATATGCAGTTTGATGGAGTGGATTATTGGTTCTGCCTTGGTTTTCAGTAGGAGCTCTTGGTGCTATTTAGTATAATTTTATTGTTTGGTGAGAACTGAGTAAACTAAATTTATTATTCTGCTATTAATGTTTTGGAGGTAGTGGTGATGAGGAATTTTCTTACCCTTACCCTGCTAATTTAATTTCACCTGTATTTGCTTCATTTTAAATGTCATGGCTTAAATTTTACTGTGCTGGATGTTCTCCAAGTAAGAGCAGTGGTATTGCCCTACAAATATTACAGCTCTCTTGCAGCTCAGGAGTGTATAAATAGAAAGACCTGAATGATTGTGAATTTTTCTGCTGATTTTTGCTTCTTACCTTCAAATGTAAAGCAGTACAGAATCTGTAATGTCCCTGTTTTCTTGGATCTCACTTGGAGCAGCAGACTATTTGAGCCTGTAGCAAAGATAATTTGTTCTTGAGCCGTTCAGTTGTTAAAAAGCTGTTGTCTAAGCCTCCCTGAAACTTAGCATATATAAACTCTCACAAAGTCTTCCAACTAAACAGTTTTTCCATATCTTAGTTGTTCATTTTAGCCTCATTTTTCTTCAGTTGGTCGGTATTAGCAATTCTTATGCAAAATAGAGCAGGGCAGGATCGGAATTTTGAGCCATTTAGTCTGCAATATAAAAATCTACCTAAGAAAGCGATGTAATATATTAGTGGCAAAAGGCTATAACACCAGCTGCTTTTTGTGTGCCACTTATTGGGGTTGAGTAGTTTCTGAGTTGGTTTTAAAGAAATAAGTTAGTCGCTATTATAACTCAGAGAGTTTTTTGTTTCTTTTCCCCTACATGATGTGTATTACCGCACACTGTGATGAAATTCATGAAAGAAAGCGTAAGATTACAAGCTTATAAACAACATGTATTTACTTTGCTAGAAGAGTAGTGAACCGTAATTCTCACTAGAGCGCGTTGTTCTTGCAGCAGAGGCCTGGAGGTGTGAAGGATGGAGGCCGAGGAGAGCCCATTACAATCTTATAGACAACATGTATTTACTTTGCTAAAAGAGTAGTGAACCGTAATTCTCACTAGAGCGCGTTGTTCTTGCAGCAGAGGCCTGGAGGTGTGAAGGATGGAGGCCGAGGAGAGCCGAGCGCAGCCCTGGAGCGAGGCGCCGCAGCCCGGCGGTGCCGGCTGGCAGCTCACCGACAGCAGCCGGCTGCAGCGCTTCCTCTGCTTCGGCTCCGAGGGCGCCGCCTACCACGCCAAGGAGCAGAAGCTGGGCTTTGAGAACGCAGAAGCTTTGCTAAGGCTGATTGAAGAGGGCAGAGGCTGCGAAGTTGTTGAAGAAATAAAAGCATTTAGTCAAGAGGGCAGAGCAGCAAAACAGGAGCCCCTGCTCTTTGCTCTCGCAGTTTGCTCGCAGTGCTCTGATGCCAAAACAAAACAAGCGGCGTTTAAAGCTGTCCCCGAGGTGTGTTGCATACCAACCCATCTCTTTACTTTCATCCAGTTTAAAAAAGATCTGAAGGAGGGCATGAAATGTGGCATGTGGGGCCGTGCTCTGAGGAAAGCTGTTGCAGATTGGTACAATGGAAAGAATGGCATGGCTCTTGCTTTAGCAGTTACAAAATATAAGCAAAGAAGTGGTTGGTCTCATAAAGATCTTCTGAGGTTGTCCCACCTAAAACCTGCCAGTGAAGGTAATAAATTTTTATTTACCTGAAAATACTGTGTTTTAAACCTTTTATATTTACTGTGGAAGTATTTTGGAAACCCAAGTGCCATTGTAGATGAATTATTAGTGAGGATATCCTGTAAATTGCATCTCAAAAATGTGGGTGATCGTGTAAAAAACCAGACCTGTTTATCTTCAGGGTAAAGAGGGTTTGTTCCTTCTTTTCTTCCATGTGCCAAGAGAAGACAAAATAACACAACTCCCTAATTTTGTTCCTATTTGCTTACAAATGATGAAATAGCACTTTTTTGTTACGTGGGAAGATCTGTTGACTTCAAATCTTAAAATAATAGAATGGTTTGGGTTGGGAAGGACCATAAAGATGATCCAGCTTTAAACTCCCCTGCCATGGGCAGAAACACCTTCCTCTAGCCCAGGCTGCTCAGAGCTCCATCCAGCCTGGCCTTGAACACTTCCAGGGATGGGGCATCCACAGCATCTCTGGGCAATGTAGCTCCTTACTTCTAAGGAGATGAATACAGTAATTAAAAGTACTGCTCTGAATTGTGTATGGCTGACCTTTTCAATAGGTGTTTGGCAGGTCTGAGAATGAAACTTGCTAATTCATTTGCATGCTAGAATGATGAATTCTGGCGTACAGATGGTAATCCTGCTTGAGAAATGGTTTTCTTTTCCATCAGGAATTGCTATAGTCACTAAGTATATTACCAAGGGGTGGAAAGATGTCCAGGAAGCCTATAAAGAGAAAGCAGTTTCTGCTGAGACTGAAAAACTCTTGAAGTATCTGGAGGCTGTGGAGAAAGTAAAACGTACAAAAGATGAATTGGAAGTTATTCATTTGATAGAGGAATATGGTCTAGTGAGAGAGCATCTCCTGACAAACCATCTGAAATCTAAAGAGGTAGGTACACTTCCTTAGCTGAATTCTCCATAGAAGTGTGAATTCTCTACAGTGAGTAATGCTGTTCAGAGTCTTCAGTCTAGATTTCTTTTAAAAATAGCCCTTACACTGTTTTTCAAGTTGTTTACCCAAATAGTTATATTAAGATCTTCATTATTTTAAATTAATTTGTACATGTATTTTAAAATACACTTATTCAATGTACAGCTAACAGTTCTTGTACTTTGAGAATCTCATCTTTCTGTGTTTCCCTTCTCTTTCATCATAGGTTTGGAAGGCATTACTCAAGGAGATGCCTATTTCTGTATTGTTGAGAAATTTAGGAAAGCTGGCAGCAAATTCAGTGCTTGAACCACGAGGTTCAGAAGTGGCAGTAGTATGTGAAAAACTGAGAAATGAGAAACTGCTAAAAAAGGTAAGAACTTTATAATCAGTGCCAGCCTTTATGGATTTTAATTTCTGATGTTTCATTTATTCTATTTAAAAATTGCAGTTTAGTGCCTGCAACTTTATTTTATTACTTCTCTTTATAATTTCTCATTGGATTCCCCACCTGCTTTCTGAAACATTCTGATAAAATAAGTGTATTGGCAGCTATTGGATCTTCTCTTAAATGAGGGTTGTGGCAAGCTTTGCTAGTTGGGTTCATCAATTTCTTCTGGGTCTTGTAATTTTTAAGTGAGTTAAGAAAATAGCATGGCAGCTGAGGGGAAAAACAAGATGGGCAATGAGACTTTCCTCTTTTCTGATTGCTTTATTGTCCATCGAAGTGGTAGGAGAGTAAGAGGGAAAAGAGGGTTTCCCAAAGAGAGAATAAAATTTTGAGGGATTTAGTCAAAGGTAGAGAGGACAAATGTCTTGAGCAGCAGTTTTGTAAGCTGGGAAGATGAAAATCAGGACACTGAAATTCTCCAGCACCAGAGCTGAATTTAACACAACAACAAAAGTCCTTTTTTTCCCCATCCTATTGCAATTCCTTTTCTCTGGTTCCTTCCTGGAGAAGGGAGAGCAAAGATCATGGTGCAGTGCCTTGATGGAAGATAGACCATGCACAGGCATTCAGATTTACTGAGTGTTGATGCTGGCAGTGATTAAGGACTGAAACACCCCTTTTGGATAAAGATAACAAAATGTTGATAAGGTTATATAAGTTAAGTTTATATATGGAAAGCAGAAAAAAAAAATTTTTTTTGAGTGTTTTATAGCATGAGAAAAATGAATGCTATGTTCCAAAAATAATACCTTGTCCAGTATTAGTGTATCTTGTATAAAGCTAGTTTTAAGTTGGTTCTTTTCCTTGCTCAGCTCCTTTCTCTTCAGCTGGTCAGGGACTTTGTTTTACTGTAAGCCTGTGATGGAAAATAGCACTGCAAATCATAGAGCTGCAAAATTTTACCAGGATTCTGGTGATGCCATCCCATTTGGTGTTAATTAGAGGATTCTTGAGTGGGAGTGAGGTCCATTATCAGTAACTCACAAGTATCAGTTCATCCAACAGCTCTGTAAAGACTGCATGAACTCTTCAGGTTTAACAAATTTAAAGTATGTATGGTATACACTAAACCTGAGATTTTTTGTAGTAGGAACTTATTTTCACATTTAGTTTGTTCCTTTTTTTTAAGAAGGTTAAATTTTCATGTCCTTATTCCTTATTTTTGATTTCTGCCTGTAGGGTAGAATACATCCCTTCCATATTTTGGTTGCATTAGAAACCTATAAAGCTGGACATGGAAACAGAGGGAAGCTTTGGTGGCGTCCTGATGAAGACATTTTAGAAGCTTTAGATGCCTCATTTTACAAAGCTTTCAAGGTAATAATAGTTCTCAAACTTGTTAAGCTTTTTAAGAGTTCTGTGTTTTCTGAAAGCTTATCAAGAACAGTTCCTGGGGTGGGTAACAATTCCGAAACTTTGGCAACAGCACTGTCCTGATGTTACTCTGAAAGAGGGAAAAGTGCCCTCTTTAGGAGTGAAAGCAGAAGAAGAAATTAATATATAAATAATGTGTACCTATAATATTTTTGTCTTTTATTCTTTCAGACAGTGGAACCAACAGGAAAACGCATTGTAATTGCAGTTGATGTTAGTGCATCAATGACACAAAAGGTTTTGGGCAGTGTGCTCAATGCCAGCACAGTTGCAGCAGTAATGTGTATGGTGAGGCTTTCAATTTCTCTCATTTATAACTGTTTTCAGCTTGAATTGCTTTTTTGATAGAAAGGTGCTCTAAAGCTGATTAGAAATCAAGAGGAAACTTAGATATAATATTTTTTGGGTACAAAAGGTGTGACCTTGTGCCTCATTGCTGGAAGCTCCTAGCAACCAGATTCAGAAACATGAGTTTGTAGAAGTTGGTTTCTTTTATAAATCACAGTGGTCATGGCAGCTTTTTCACTTATGTTAGCCACAATAAAATGACTTACTATAAGTAAAACATGGTAACTTTATCTTACATGTTTTAATTTTTTTAAAAGCATTCATGGAAAAATACAGATTAAATAAAGAAATATTGGGATAATTTTTATGTCTGTTTGAGTTGTCAATGTGGCCTTTATTCACAATCACTTTCCTCTCAGTTTAATATTCTAAAGCTTCTTCTGTTGTATTCTTTCATTGTAGAGGAGTTGAACTTTTGTTGGCCCTTAAAAATGGTCAAGGTTTTACGTCAGAGGGAAGGGAATTAGAATGGAAGTGTCTTTAGTTACAGTAATTAGAGCAGTTGTTCAGCTCTTTTAGCAGTGTTTATTTGCAGTAATATTACAGAATATTTAAAGTGTAGAGTGAACCATTACTGTTTATGAGCAGCCATGATGACTTAAATACAAAAGCATTTCTCATGCTGTGTGTTGGTAGGAAATGGCTCAGTTCAGACATTAAAAATTCAGAGTAATGTAACTGAATTATTTTCACTCTGTTCTCACTCTTTCTCAGGTTGTAGCACGGACTGAGAAGGATTCCCAAATTGTTGCCTTTTCACATGAAATGGTCCCGTGTCCAGTGACGGCTGACATGACCTTACCTCAAGTTTTAGTGAAAATGTATGAAGTATGTAAAAAAAAAAAAGTCTCAGCAGTTACATTGTATTTTCTTTGTAATCAATCCTATGTTGTTTAATCTGTATAGCTCTAGTACAAGATTGGATTTTTTTGGGTGCATTTTATTTAGAGAAAGCCCAGCAAATGACGTTATTTCATTTGCTGGATATTAAACATTGCAATTTAGAATGTCAGTGCTATGTCACAATGAGTTAGCTTGAAAAGAATATTTTTAAAAATTCAAACAAAAAAAAAACAACAACCTGGACAAACTGAGATAAAATGAACAGGTTTAACAAAAACCCTCTTTGTGCAGTAACACATTGTAAGACATGAAGCTTACATCAAAAGTAATTTTTCCATGGTTTGTTAATTTCTGTATTAATGTGTTCCATGTATATTTATTTTTTCTCTGTAAGATTCCAGTGGGTACCACTGATTGTTCCCTTCCAATGATATGGGCTCAAAAAACTCAGACAGCTGCTGATGTCTTCATTGTATTTACTGATAACGAGACTGTTGCTGGGAATACTCCTCCTGCAATGGCCCTTAGAGAGTACAGAGAGGTAAATATGCTCCTGACTGTGATGAATAAATACTGTACAAAGTAAGTACCAGATCTAAAAATCTTTTAGAGATTGAACTGGTTGTGGCTTTCTTCAGTAAGTAATTATATATTGTTAAAAACTTACCAGTCCTGCAGTTAGGGAGAATTAGTGCATGTTGTGCTAATTTTGCATATTTAAAAGCACAGAATTGCTAAAAGGATTTGTAATTGGCCTGCCCTGTTGGTGTGCTCCAATGTTCATGAAATTTTGTTACTCAGGGACTGCATGAATTTCTACATCCTATATATAATTCATAGTAGAAGTTTTTATAGTTGTTACAGAATGATGTTTAACTCTCAGAACTAAATTCAACTTTGATGTCTGCAGTAGATGTCAAAATATTTCAATGAAGTAATGAAGACAAGTGTCAAGAAGATGAGGTGACAGTATCTTGTGAAGCAAGCCCATTGTGTTTTAAAGGGACTGCTCTGAGCTGTACAGCTTCATAATTTTACAATAGAACAAAGAAAAATACCTTCTCCAAGCACATTGCTATTGGAAACCCTTATTTATTCAGCAAACGATCCTTTATGCTTTAAAGAAACTATTTTCTAAACTAGCAAAAATACGTTTGTGAGGCATGGGTGTATGGACTTTAATCATTACATGGTTTCCACCCTGTTGAAATGAATACCAAAAGTCTTTAATTTGGTTTCCTTAGTTGAGGTTAGCTGCCATTCCAGTGTTGACAGGCATCCTGCAGTTCTGATTCTGACATCCCTCATTTCTGTCGGTACAACTCTTCAGACAGTGGCTTATGCCAGTGAGATTTGGCCCTCTGGCATATTTAAGTTACTGCATATGTGCACACATTTTCCTCTAGATGTGTTTTCTGATATTTTTTGCTCTCCTTTCTGTAGAAAATGGGTATTCCTGCCAAGCTGGTTGTTTGTGGAATGACCTCCCATGGCTTTACGATCGCGGACCCGGATGACAGAGGCATGTTGGATGTCTGCGGCTTCGACACCGGGGCTTTGGATGTCCTTCGAAACTTCATCTTGGATTTGATTTAACATTTCTAGGCATCTGCTCTTCCCAGTGGGGCCATTGCTGGCAACAGACTTCACCCTGGGAACTCCCAGCCAAATACACTTTATTAGCTCATGGCATATTGTATACATATCAGAGTGTTACAGGAGATGGTGGCACTTCAAGCATCTCTGACTAGAGCTTCTCACTGAGGTGTTTGTAAGGTTGAATAGAACTTCAGTCTCATGCAAATCTAACAGATTCAGAGAAACTCAACGCTTGCATCTCTGGTGTGAAACTGTCAGTAGCCAGTGATCCCCCTGCCATTGGAGGTGGCAGCCACATGTCACCGCTGTCACCCTGGGACTTGGTGCCATGCAGCAGCACACTGCACATTTGGACACTCCTGGTAATGGCTGGCAGTGCAGTCACATCGCCCTTCAGAGTCCTGCAGCACAGCTGGCAGCCCTGCTCCTTCAGAAAGGCATCTCCACTCCTCAGCCACCTTCCTTGTATCCAGCACACTCCTTTTCCCAAGGCAGTTGATTTCTTCCTATACACGCACTCAAAACTCTGGTTGGACTTCATTCCCTGACCAGCCTGGGCTCTGTGTGAGCTGGAGCTCCAAAGAGCATCATCCCTTGTGTGATAACCACAGGGACTGTGCTCTGAGTCCTGTGGGGCAGCACCAGCCACTCTGGATCTGTCCCAAAGGTAAACAGGACCCCCTGTTATGATGGGATGATGGCAGGACCACAGTGTACTTTACAAACCCTTGGTCCCTGAGCTTCACCAAAGTCTTCCTGGTTAGCCTGGCCTGCACCACATGAATCACCCCATCCTTGTTGTCCTCAAGCTCCACAGGATCCACTGCCTTGAGGAGAAGGGTGGTTTTGCCTGGGCCCAAGGAAGACACCACCCCAGCAAACACTTTGTGTCAGCATGCTGGACCCTGCTCTTGCTCTCCACAGTGCTGGAGTCAGCCCAGACACCAGCTTGGCCACATCCAGCTCCTCAGCAGGGTAAGTGAAGAGGATCACAGTGTTGTCCAGCTCCTTGTGGACTTTGGAGTTCTTGTGCTGCAGGTACCCCTGCTGCCACAGCAGGCCCAGCACCTGCTGAGGACATGCTGCCTTCATCAGCCACAGGAGCAGGGTTGTACTGCAGGATGGCCAGCTTCCTGTCCCCAAGGACTTCAGCAGCAGCAGAGACCAGCAGTGCCAGGAAACAGGTGGATCACCTCCAGAGCCCTGAGCACCACCTTGGAGTCATTGAGGAGGAAGCTGAGGAGCCCTAGAGGCCAAACCTTGGCTTTTTAGGACTGAGAAAGTCCCTTGTGAACAATCCTGAATGAAAAGTGGTCCAGGAAGGCTGGAGATTCTTCAAGGATCTTAAAGATGAAGGAACAGGCTGTCCCCATGTGCTGGAAGATGAGCCAGTGGGGAAGAAAACCAGCCTGATGGAACAGGGAGCTGTCCCTGGAACTCAGGGAAAAAAGACCTTTGGAAGAAGGGGCAGGATGCTCTTCAGGACTACAAGGATGTTGTTAGGTTATGCAAGAAGGTTGCAAAAATGAAACCCCAGCTAGAAATTAATTTGGCCACTGCCGAAATAGGTAACAAAAAGTGTTTTTACAAATGCATCAGCAACAAAAGGAGAGCCAAGGAGAGGATATCCATCCTTTATTGCATGTGAGCGGAAGCATTGCCACAAAGGATGGGAAAAAGGCTGAGGTACTTGATGCCTTCTTTTCCTCAGTCTTTAATAGTCAGACCAGCTGTCCTTGGGAAGACAGAGACAAGGAACAAAATGAGGTCCCTGTAATTCAGGAGGAAACAGTGACTTACTGCTCCACTTAAGTGTTCAAAGGTGCCTGGGGTCTGATGGAATCCACCCAAGCTGCTCTCCACCATTTATCGTCAATCCTGGCTAACCAGGGAGGTCTCCAGATGACTGGAGGTTGGCCAGTGTGGCACCCATTGAGCAGAAGGGCCGGAAGGAGGATCCAGGAAGCCACAGGCCTGTCAGCCTGACCTCAGTGCCAGGGAAGGTTATGGAACAGATCATCTGGATCACACAGCACGTGCAGGACAGCCAGGGATCAGGCCCAGCCAGCATGGCTTTATGAAAGGCAGGTTCTGCCTGACCAACCTGATCTTCTATGGGTGGTGACCTCCCTAGTGGATGAGGTAGAGGCTGTGGATGTGGTCTACCTGGGCTTCAGCAAAGCTTTGGACACTGTTTCTCTCCTGTCTGAGGAGATAGGAGCCTGTGGCTTGGACAGGTGCACTGTTTGCTGGCTAAAAAAATGGCTGGATGGCTGGCACAGAGAGTGGTGGTGACTGAGTCACATCCTGCTGCTGGCTGGTCACCAGTGGTGCTCCCCAGGGCTCCCTGTTGGGGCCAGTCCTGCTCAGTGTCTTTATGGCTGATTGGGACAAGGGGATCGAGGGCACCCTCAGCCAGTTTGCAGATGACACCAGGTTGAGTTGATCTGCTGGGGGCAGGAGGGCTCTGCAGAGGGATCTGGACAGGCTGGATCCATGGGCTGAGGCCAAGTGCTGGGTCCTGCCTTTGGGTCACAACAATCCCATGTAGTGCTCCAGGCTGGGGCAGAGTGGCTGGGAAGCTGCCCTCTGGAAAAGGACCTGGGGGTCAGGAGTGGGTGAACAAGAGCCAGCTGTGCCCAGGTGGGCAAGAAGGCCAAGGGCATCCTGGCTTGGATCAGAAAGAGTGGCAGCAGGACCAGGGAAGGGGTTGTTCCCCTTTACTTGGCACTGGTGAGGCTGAACCTCAAATCCTGTTTGCAGCCAAGAGTTGGAACGGGCTGCCCAGGGAGGTGGTGGAATCCTCATCCCTGGAAGTGTTCCACAAACACGTGGATCCGGTGCTTAGGGACATGGCTCTGTGGTGGACCTGGCAGTGTTGGGTTGATGGTTGGACTTGATCTTAAGAGCTCTTTTCCAACCCCGATGATTTTGTGATTTTTATTAACTTTTTGTGAAGGGAAAACAAGAAAAGTAGATGAGGAATCTCTTTTTTTATTTTTCCTGTTGCACACAATTTAGAATAACAGTGAGAAGTTTGCTAAAAGTGGTTACAGGGTTACATAGTATATAATTTAATTTCATTTATAATAGACTATAAATATGGAGAGATTTTTAATTTCCCCCATTGCTGTGGAATGCTTACTTGCAAGAATAAATTCATTAATTACTTTTAGAATGGAGCTGGAAACAAATGGGTTTAGTATTTTTAATAATGGCAGTTTACCTGCAGCTTCACTGAGAGGGACTTTTCTTTGGGCTTTTTAAAATCTTTGTATTTTAAGTGTTAGTAATGTTCAGTGGTTTCCATGGCTATGGTTAAAATCTACAAAAGAAGTTTTTTCTGGTATGTATTGAGACCATGTGACTGTGATACAGTGTAAAAGTTACCCAGGGACATTTTATACTGCTAAAACTGAAAGTGCAAAAGCTCATGCAAATCTTTTTCTCTCTGGATTATCATCCAGGTTTTCAGGAGGAAATCTCTCTTTAGATAAATTGAGGGGCACAATACCGTTTCAGAAGCACTAGTTTAGAATTAAAAATGCTTCACAGGAAGTTCTAAAAACTGCTTTTAGTAGAAAAAGACCTTGGAAATGACTGGGATGTCACATTCAGTCCTTGTCACAACTTCAAGAAGCATCAGCACACCTTCAGTGAGCAGGGTTAACAAGTGCATGTGTCTTGGCCTTCTCAGCAAAGCTGAGTGGGAACAACCAGAAACAAAAAGCTAATTTTTTTTAAATTTTTTTTTTTTCCAAAAGAATGTATTCAATGACTCAGAAACAATCTTCCTAACAGGAGAGTATTTCATTTTTAAAAATCTTTTTTTGTAGATTAGTGTTACTTCTGATTTCATAAATTAATTCAAGCTAACATATTTCAAAACTACCTCCAGTTTATAGTGACCAATTCTTAAAAACTTTTATGAACTGTACAGTTGCCTCCTTCATGTTCACAAAATCTTGTTTAGGAAGTGATTGAAACTGGATTCTTTCTTTTTAATTTTTTATTTTTAGTCTGATAGTAAGAGTATGACAAGGAGAAAGCCAGTGAGTATTCTACCACTTTGGAACAGAAATTGATAGCAATTTGTGTGTATATGTATTTAATTCTGTGTTTTCTCTATGTGCGTATAGGGGGAAGTTAAAAGATCTCTATAGTAGATCAGTCTTACAAGATTTGAAAGGTTTTTTAGTGATGCTTTTACAACTTCCTCTTAAACATGTATTTCAGCCTCTTTTACGCTGATGCAGACTGTTTTAAACAGCGAATTTGATGTTAATTTGAAAATAATTATGATTTATAAAAATATCATGTTTACCCATAGTGGTAAATGACACATAAGACCATATTTTTCTGCCTAAAACCTAAGCTTTTAAATGTAAAATTGAACTTCCTACTATACTTTTGGTACTTGTAACACTTTTCATTATGCCTCATTCCTATTGATTATAAATTCAAAGCTTGCATTCTGTAGCCAGGATATCTCTTTTGGTGCTAAAATAGGATGTTACATGTTACTGAAGGTATTCTGCTACTTCCTTACACTCTCTCTTGATGCATAGTGAATCCAGTGAGGGAGGCCTTTCCTGACATAAAGCAGGGCTAACAGAACTGCTGGGCAGTGTTGCCTTCCAGGCAGCAGGAATGTAAGTCACTCGTGAATTCTCAGTGCTCTCACAGAATGCTTGGAGACACAGGACTGCCACCAGCTCCTCAGGTGAGTTCTAGAACAAACCAAGTGTTCCTACAAAAGCTAAGACATAGCACTTTGGGGTTTGCAAAAAGAAAACCAGCCGTTTCTCGTGAAAAATTATCATTTTTAGCATCTAAACAAAACACCATGAATATGGGGAGTAAACTCAATACATGTTAATAATTATTTCCAGTAAATGCACTGATGTTTTGGGGTTGGGTTTGGTAGTAATGCATTTTAAATGACACAATAGTCAAACATCTGCTAGGGTGTTTCCTTCTAAGCTAGAGATGTCAAAAATAACTGATAGATGAGTATCTTTTGCAAGTACTTTTTCTTATTTGCAGTAGTATTTGTGAAGTAATAGGAAATATTTTGGACTAAATATAAAATGAAAACTTAAAACAGGTGTTTCAAGTAACTTTCAAGTAAATTTATTGCAAATAAAAATTAGAGTAGTTACTAACAGATTGAATGTATGGTTATAGTGGTGTTGCATCTTTGGAAGCAGTCCAGTTTAAAATGCAGTTCCTTGAACTAGAGTGTGGAGGTAAAGATGAACTTTTCAGTAGGAGTGATAGAAATTGTAGATCCCTGTATCTGTTGACACTGGATAGCTGTGACCAATGAGAAAAGGTAGTCAACCCTGCTGGGGTACAGAATGTGCTCCTAAACATTTATAGTAACTCTGGATGAAAAACCTGGTCAGTGGTTTAAGGGATGTAGAACCAGCACTGATCAGACCACGTTGCCATCTGCTCCTCCTTCAAGATTTGCACAGAGAGAGGAAACTGAAGTAAATGCTGACAGCTGAAATTTTCTACTGTGTGGACCTTTCTTTCTGGTTTTGCTATTCTCTTCTGTTGAGGGACATAGAAAAATGATGCTGCATATTCCTTGTCCATAGACTGGATCTTTTTTACCTGCCCATACACTGAATTTTAGGGGACAGCATGACTCACTTGCCATAACCTGCATTTGGCCCGTTTCTAGTCTTTAGTTATTAAACTGGTAATTTCCAAAACAACTCTAGACATGTAAAGAGGCAATAATTACTGTAATGCTTGAAAAAGAGTTTTAAAAAGTGAGCTAAGACAAAATTGATAAGCTTAAGCTTTAGTTCAGTGTACAATAAATAACCTACCCTTTCACCAAAAAGGAGACTTTCAAATTAGTAGTGGTCTTTGCATTGGAGGAACACTGACTGGAAAAGCAGAAAAGGGGCTATAATTGTGCACTGCAGTTTATCAGTAAACATGGAGCAGGGACAAGTTTAAAGCTAGTTAATTCAAAAAAATGCTGAATGCAAAAAGGTCTAAATGCAGAGTGCAACTGTAGACCAGGCAAATGCAGGTTTCCTGATAGCTAACAGTTAACTGGTTTCAGTTTGCCTGCCATTTCTCTGTGACCCTCTTGACAATTCTGGAGCATTAGACTGTTGTGATGAACAGTGTAATGTGTTCACTTTAGCTTTAAGAAAGAAGAAAAGCATGTTGTGGTTGGAAGCACAGCAGAAGTGAAACATTCTCCTGTGAGGAATGAACATCCAAGGTCAGGTTTTTTTCATGGAAGGGTCACTACAATGTGGAGAGGACAGGAGGCTCTTGAGTTTTTAAAAATAATGCAGTGAGCACATCAGCATTGTGTAGGAAATTCATTAATGACAATAATAACTTTGCCAAGAAATAGAATTTCATGTCAGGAATTGTAGACCTGGAGCAAGGAGCAGGAGAGTTCGAGGTGCTTGTAGAATTAGATTGCAGTTCTCTGTGTTTCAAAAAAGAGAAGTCTAAGGGTAGGTGTAGTTCTGAGGTCAGCAGGGCCAGTCTAAATGCCCACTGTGTGAGGGCTACTAATAACTGGCACTAAAATACCTTGCTGCTTAAAACCACTGTTAAAGCTGTTTGTCAGACATAAGTCTTGAGGAGGTTTATGTTGGTTTTTCACATTGCTGTTGTTAACTGATGCCCATAAATGGGTATGCCTTTAAAAGGCTATTCAACAAAGTCATATTCTTGGCTTAAAACACACCAGCAGTTTGGGAAATGTATTTTAATAATGGCTCTGACTGTAAAAACACTATGAAAATATTTGTCTGAGTTGCAAATGCTGCTTAACCCTGTCCTGAGCTCACAGGCACCCTTACAGAAGCTTTTGTTTTGGTTCCATTTGTTTTGTTTCTTTTTCTCTTGCTGTTCCCTTTTCTCTGTTAGTGTTGGGGTTTTTTCTCCTTTTCCATCTTGTCACCTCAGGCCTATACTTGAATCTTTTTTCACAAGCTCTCATACATTCCTTTTTTCTTTTATTTTTTGCCTCTATTCTTCTGCCTTCTTGCTGTCACTGAGTGTGCTTGCTTAGCTCCCTGCACCAGAACTGATGGCATAGTATTTAACATTTCTAATAATGAAATTTTTTTTCTGTTCTTTAATTATATAAATCTCTTACAAAACATCTAATTTGTTGTATATGTCAGATTTTTGGTAAAACTCGGTGTAAAAATCAGTTACAAAAGTATACTTTATTTATTACAAAAATCCAACATCTGCCTGTGAATGGCTTTATTTGAAAAAAAAGTAACCTCTTACTTTTGGCTTTTCAAATGTAAAGCTTTTTTCTAGAATCAGTTCAGCGATTTGAAACTTTTCATTCTTTTAAGCAGTATCAAGCTGCTGTCATGCAGAATTAGGAAAACATTTCAATTAATATTCTGGATAAACAGGCAGTTTCTTTGCAGTGTTGACTAGAGAAAGTCTTCAAAGAGTAGGCTATGGAAGTAAATCTAAGTAAAGAATCATTTGTCTTTCTTCTGCTTTTAATCCTTTTCTTTAGTTTCTATGAAATTCCACCAGTGTCTAGGGTTTTTTGCTGTCTGCAGTGGTTTGCTGTGCACAGACACGCTGCTGTAAGCAGCTGTTCTAATGACTTCCCTGCTGGAATGGTAGAGATTTCATCTTACCATGACACTGTGGGGTGTGCACATGGCTGAGCAGGAGTTCTGGGGAAAGGGTAAAACACTGACCAGGACAGTGTTTTAAGGATATTCTGCTCTGAGGGAAATCAAAAAGATAAGCTAATTTCAGCAGAAGGTATGGTGTCTTTAAATATGTGTGCTTACATATCTGGATTTATGATTCTGATATGCAAAGCGTGGTTTCTTTAGGTATTTCTGCATTCTGAATTTAAGTTTGAATATATATATATTTGCATATATATGTGGTATGTTGAGAACTTTTACAAATGCTTCATTAACAAATAATGAATATAAATAGCTGTTTCCTAATGTTACCAGCTTAAGAGTTAAGCACAACTAGTTACAAATAAAATGTCTTCTCATTCTCCTGTAAAAGTGCAGTTCTACTCTTTAAAAATAATTCTGTATTTAGGAAGCAACACATGGGCACATTCCCAGCTCTCTGTGCTTCATTAAATAATTCAGTGTTTGTTTCCAGCTTCTTCTGCTTCTTAGAAGCTTGGGATTTAAGATGGATGAGCAGGTATCCAGATCTTCCAGTGGATAAATTTCAATATTTAGATTCCAGGACAAGTATGTTTTAAGATAAACAGCTTTGTCCTGGAAACAATGCTGGGGGGAAAAAAAAAAGAAATTTTTAATGACTATTCTTGAGGTTCTTCATTTTGGTTGGGCTTTTTTCCCCCTAGATTAGAACTACACTTTAACTGCCATATCATGTTTAATTAATTTAAGCATAACATGGCTTTGTGCCATCCAGTAACAAAGGCACTGTCTTGCTGCTACTTTCTGTGAAATTGTACACAATGAAAAAACTATTTGGATAGGGGGCCTTAATATGGTTAAAAAGAAACATAATTAACCCTTTGGGTGCCTTAAGCTAGATCCTGTTTAATGATGGGGCACTCACTTGCATCTGCAGGCACAGCTTGTTTGAACAGCTGCAAGAGAATTTGCCTTAAGTGACAATGCCCTAGGATTTCCAGAACTTGGAACTCAAAGGGTTATTTTAGACTACTGGTTAAAAAACCAAGCCTCTAAACAGGAAACAAAATGAAAAAGTCTTTGAAAAATTCCTTTGCATACTATTATTATTATTTTTATGTGATGGGTTTATCAGCTTTGGGGACAAAATTGTTTTTAAGCTTCTGGTAAAAACAGCATTGGCTGAAGAATTCTACACAGAGAAAAAGAATACTTGGTATTCTTATATGACTGTATGTGCAAAATAAATTGCTTTATTAAGTGTAAATTCAGAGAGAGATGCACATCTGTGTGTTTACCTTGATGACTGTGTCCTAGCACCACACAGTAAACTGCAATAATTGAAGTGAAACAAGGTCAGTGTGTTGAGTTAGCTGATTACATATTAAAGATGCACAATGCAGGTAACTGTATACTAAAGACTTTAGAAATGATGCAGTTTAAACTTAGTTCAAATCTGCATCACAAAAATGAAGCTGTCAAGTTTAAGTGATACTCTTGCCGTCCTAGTTAGCTGGAATTAAAGACTGATGGGTTTTCCCTTGAGGGAAAAAGTACTTTAGGTACCTGCAGTGCTGAAAGCAATGGAAGTAACAAGATTCTTCATTCACAAAAAGTGAGTAAAAAATTAATTGACTAATGCTTTTATTCTGATATGTGCACCTTTAGTTGTGTAATGGTCCCTTTAACTGAAGAATGGGATATAATTTTCTACTTGCATATGAACTTCTTTGAAATAACCAAGAGTCTTGGCATTGCCCGGTCTGGCTTTGGATGTACATTGTACTGAAACTATGGAATTTTAGTCATTTCTTTTAGACATTTAACTGAAAGTTAAAATGGCTAGTAAACTGCATTCTGACTGTAGGATTTAAGTACTAAATAAACTCTATGCATATTAGACCTGCTTCACTGCTCTCATGTTTCATGCTGTTGTTGGATGGGTTGTACCACAGTCTGCAGCTGCAGCTGAGTGCCCGAGCTGCCTGGCCCCCTGGAAGGACATTGCTGAATGGCAGTACAGACTGATACCTCAGAGTGCAGAGTAAAGATGAAAGCTGTCACTCTCTAAAGCTGCCAGAATCTTTATTCCCTTTTCTGTTCCATTGGATACACGATTTGGGAGCTGGGTGCTCAGGCACTGGAATACAGGAGAGGCAGACATGCACACACCAATAGCATTACAAACTGGGTTTGCTTTACACTTCAGTTTGACAGAGAAGAATTATATTTAAAGAAACCATTAAATAAAACTGACAATTTATTGAGACAAAGCTAGAAAGCAAACTAATGTGCAGCAAAACCCACAGGATTCTTTTTGCAGAGCCTGGGCTTCCCTGGAGCAGGATGTAATCACCATGAAATGACATCACTGTCTCACTAAGAGCCCCAAGAGTTACATAATGTTTGCTAATGACCATTGGGGTTGTGGGAAAGCTGAGGAAGGACACCAAGTCATTTGCCAAGTCCATAAAGTCTGTCAGAGTGATCTGTAATTCAGAAAGCCATGGTTTGAGGTTGTTGAGTGCAGCTCATGCTGTGTCTGTGATTTTCTGATTTCATCTGAAATTCCATTCATACAAAGGAAGATGAAGCTAAGCTAGAGGTGGTTGCTCAGTAATTTGCCCTCATTTGACACTGATGAATTAAAGGAAGCAGTTTGCCTTCCTCATGAAGCTTTTGAGTATCTGTTGCACCTCCAACACAAGTCCCATTGATAAACACTCTTGGGACCTATCAAGAAAACAAAAGTTGCATTAGTTACTTCTTGGGAAAAAGGTAAAATTCAAGCAAGTCCATGTGGACTCCAGTACACACAATCACTGTGTTCTTCTTCTTGATGTGTGTACAACCCATATTTGTCCATAATATTTACAGAGGTGGGAAACTTCATGTGCCCCTCAAAAGTGGGATGAAGACACTGCGGGGGTGATTGTAATAAATTCCAACAATTGAGTCAAGTGAGACTATGCAAAATAAAATACAGGTGTTAAACACAATGGTTTAAATATACAAATGAAAAATGGCTTTGATACTTCAATTATTTCAGTGGCAGTATGGCAAAGATCAGCTCTGAGGGATAGCCAGAGGGGTTCTAGAAGAAGAGACCTCCTGCAGTATTTAATTTAGGAGCTTGTATCCCAAATGTACCAGCCTCAAAACAATTGACTTGCTATGGATATAACCCAAGAGTGATGTGTGTAGCCCAAGTTGTTACTTGTTATGTATAAGAGAATATACTCACTGTTCTGCCACCAGTCATCTGTTCCAGAATGTCTTGGAACTGCCTTCCATTTGTATTTAGGTCCAGTTCCACAGCCGTGTAATTCACATTCAAACCCTCAAAGAGGTTTTTTGCCATTTTGCAGTATGGGCATGTTGTTTTAGAGAAAATCACCACACAGTTGTGTGAAATAATGTCCTGCGTGCTCAAAAGAAAGTTAAAAGTCAGCGAGCTTCAAGCCAATGCACTTAGAATGCTATTGAACAGTCATGAAAGTCATACACAAGTTAAAAAGCTGCTGTTAGAGTAGCAAACACAGGAAAATCTCTGCTGGCACCTCTGAAGGCAGGTTTGACCTGCACCTGGCTCCAAAACAGCACAAGGATGGTGGAGTGTGTGGCACAACTCTGCTCTGCAGCCTGCCCAACTCCCTGTGTCCCCCTGAATTGTTTAGGACAGTTCTCTCTGTCCATAAGGCACTTGGGATGTGCCTGTGGCAAGCACAGTGACCAAAAGCAGTGGGTGGAGGATACACCCTTATCACTTTACTGTAAATTCAAGGGGATTTCAGGCTATCATTTACTATCAGTAAATTTATAAAAAAACCACAACTTCTAAAATATTTAACTTTACTTGATATCAGTAGTTTACAAGGTTCTAGCCTCAATGTCGACAGCAGCACTGAATTTGAGTAGAGGTCTAAAAAAAACCCATAAAATGGGTGCAGCCTATGAAGATCAGGCCCCAGGGCTGTGGATAAACAAAACTGCCAGCATGGCTTGATAACCATGATGAACATAGGAACAGGTTCAACAGGCAGAACTATTTACAGTATTTCTTTGTGTAGATAAGAAAAGGTTTGAAGTAATTGGCTTTTATAAATGCTGAAAATCAGTAAAAGCAACATGAACAATGCTACCTGTATTTGATTCACAGCAGCATCATAAGACAATCCTACAGAAGCGGTCTGGCTGTTCCCCATTCTATAACTAAAAAGAAATGACAGTCAGATCTTCGAGCTTTCCAAGAATCGCCACGTTGCCCTGTTCTGTTTCAGTATTCCACTGACTGCGCCATGGAAGTTCACTTGAGCTGCAACATCTGCAGCCACCCCGCTTCTCGTGTGCCGGCAGGGAAGGGGAGCAGCGGGATGGCCGCGCCTGCGAACAGCCCGGCGGGGCCGTTACGGGGAACGCTCCGCGCCGCCGGTGACAGCCGCGACAGCCGCGACACCGCGGGCCCGGCACCCGCCCCGCTCCGCGCCCTGCCTTCATCCCGAT
>VYZP01000945.1:84217-119994 GCA_013400635.1 Hypocryptadius cinnamomeus
CCTCATCTTCATCCTGAACCCTGCCCTCATCCTCATCCTCACCCTGATCCCTGCCCTCATCCTCATCCTGATCCCTGCCCTCATCCTCATCCCGAACCCTGTCGCTCTCCCAATCCCGATCCCCGTCCTTATCCCTGTCCCTGTCCCAACCCTAATCCCAGTCGTGGTCCTGCTCCCGATCCCTGTCCCGGACCCTCTCCTTGTCCCAGTCCCTGTCCCGATGCGGATCCCGATGCGGATCCCGATCCCGGTCCCTGTCCTTGTCCCGGTCCCGGTCCCTGTCCCTGTCCCGACCCTAATCCCAGTCGCGGTCCCGGTCCGGATCCATGTTCCGGACCCTCTTCTTGTCCCGGTCCCTGTCCCGATCCCGCGTCCCGATCCTTGTCTCCGTCCCGGTCCCTGTCCCGACCCTCATCCTGATCCTGGTCCCGGTCCCGGTCCCGGTCCCGACCCCGATCCCTGTCTCTATCCGTGTCCCGATCCCGACCCTTATCCCTGTCGCAGTCCCAGTGCCGATCCCAGTTCCTGCACCAGACCGTGTCCTTGTCCCGATCCCAGTCCCGGTCTCGATCCCTATCTCTATCCATGTCCCGATCCTTATCCCATTCCCATTCCCATTCCCATTCCCATTCCCGGTCCCGGTCCGGTGCCCCCGGCCCGCACTCACCGCCCCCCCCAGGCCGCCGCCACGCGGCGCAGCGCCCCCTGCAGGGCCATGGCTCGGCAGGAAGGGGCGGCGCTCCCCTCGGCCGCTCCTCTCAGGCCCCCGCGCCGCCTCCCGGGGCTGCCCGCCGCGCTGCCGGTGCTCCGGGAGCGCCAGCCACACAGGGCCAGCACCGGGCCAGCTGGGCCAGCACGGGGACAAGGACAGCACGGGGACAGCACAGGGACAGCTGGGCCAGCACGGGGACAGGGACAGCACAGGGACTGCACCGGGCCAGCACGGGGTCAGGGACAGCACAGGGACTGCACCGGGCCAGCACGGGGACAAGGACAGCACGGGGACAGCACAGGGCCAGCTGGGCCAGCACGGGGACAGGGACAGCACAGGGACTGCACCGGGCCAGCACGGGGTCAGGGACAGCACAGGGACTGCACCGGGCCAGCACGGGGACAAGGACAGCACGGGGACAGCACAGGGCCAGCTGGGCCAGCACGGGGACAGGGACAGCACAGGGACTGCACCGGGCCAGCACGGGGTCAGGGACAGCACAGGGACTGCACCGGGCCAGCACGGGGACAAGGACAGCACGGGGACAGCACAGGGCCAGCTGGGCCAGCACGGGGACAGGGACAGCACAGGGACTGCACCGGGCCAGCACGGGGTCAGGGACAGCACAGGGACTGCACCGGGCCAGCACGGGGACAAGGACAGCACGGGGACAGCACAGGGCCAGCTGGGCCAGCACGGGGACAGGGACAGCACAGGGACTGCACCGGGCCAGCACGGGGTCAGGGACAGCACAGGGACTGCACCGGGCCAGCACGGGGACAAGGACAGCACGGGGACAGCACAGGGCCAGCTGGGCCAGCACGNAGGGGCTGGATTTCCCGGGATGGGGGTCAGGAGAGGTGTAAAGAGGGGCTGGATTTCCCGGGATGGGGTCAGGAGAGGTGTAAAGAGGGGCTGGATTTCCCGGGATGGGGTCAGGAGAGGTGTAAAGAGGGGCTGGATTTCCCGGGATGGGGTCAGGAGAGGTGTAAAGAGGGGCTGGATTTCCCAGAGGCCCCGGAGCCGCTCCTGGTGTGGGGAGGTCGGGGAGATTCGGCCTCCTGCCCGACTGGCTGACTTCCAGATGTGGGGGTTTCGGCATTGCCTTTGCTTTGTCCAATGTAAAACTTACTTTAAATCTTCTCCGTGCCCGTTTCTGTTGCCTGTTCCTCCTCACGTTTCTTTCCTGCTTTGCAGTTCCTCGGTCAGAAACTGACCTGTGAAACAGGAGTGTTGGGAACGGAGTGAATAATGGCTGGGGGATGAAGAGCTGCTCCTGGTGCCTGGGAAGTTGAGTTAGTGGGGTTGGCTAATCGTGTAATGGGTGGAATGTTTTTAGTGGCTCCTGGGAAAAAAAGAAAGAGGAGGTTTTACTTTATGTGGAGGTGTTGGGGTTTTTTATTTCCTCAGTCTACCCAGTAAAAGTTGTACAACAATATTCTGTTATTTCACCCCCACTTACCTTGCTGCGGAGCCTGGTCAAATGTGTGTCCTTGGCAGAGCTTTCCTGTGGAATATCCTGTGAGCATCCCCTCTGGGGTCTGCACAAGTATTTCAGTAGTGGAAAAACTTTTCTACCCCCTCTCAGTTGAGAGGGTAAATTGCTGCTCAGTGCTCAGCCCTATGTTTTAAAAAATGCTGCAAGGAAATGCACACGTGTACTGATTTGGTTTTGCTCACATGTATCTGTAGAAAAGGGAATGTGTGTTCGTGCATGATATATCTTTCTATTCTCTTCCTGGATGTTGATTAATCTTAAATGAACTTACCTTTGATGTAAATTTGTCTAATGTTTGGCAACTTAATTTTGCTTTCCTGCAAAACACCACTATAACTTGTTAAAGTAGTGAGAAAATGCAATTGAAACATTGTACCCATGTCATATACTTTCATTTTACTAAATGGCTAAATTGCTCGCTCATTTCAGATAATGATTTTGTAGCCTAATCTTCTGTGATGAAACTGATGAACTCTCAGGTATCTAATGCCACATGAAAATAGTTTCATATCAAATCCTGATTCAATGATATAAATGCTGGTTAATAATGTCACTATGATCCCCAAAGCAAACTGTGGGAGCTATTTTGTAAACTCCCAGTTAAAACTTGTAGTGAAAGTGTCACGTTAAGAGTAAACCCGCTATATGTTTGCATTAAATTTGGCAGAAAATCACCCCCCTGGCATTCCAGCTGCTCCTCAGGTATCAGAGGGGCTGGGACAGCTGGGTTTAGCTTCTGAGCTGTGGCCAATTCAGCAGCAAACATGCAGAGCTGGTGTGGCACTGGAAAGAGATGACCTTTGGAGTTCCTTCCAACCCAGCCCACCCTGTGGTTCTGTGCTGGTGGTGAGTACCCTGTGTGTGTGAGCCCATGAAATATGAACCATGCAGCCAGCCACAAGCACAGTCAGTTGGGAGATGCCAGGGTAGCAGTAAGAGTATGATCACAAGCACAGGCTGGCTTTCTGAATTTCCCCAGCAAGCACCCGCTATAGCCGAGCGCTGGAGCCTTACCCAGAGGTGTCCCTGTGGGGAGGAGATAGGTAGAGCCCTCTGACAGTGCCAGGAATCAGAGATGGAGTCTTCTCTGACCTCCCTTACCACTACAGCTGTATTTATATGGTTTCCAATGAGTGACAGGAGAAGGTGAAGTTGTGGCTGACATAATTTCCTGTTTAAGTGGAGTTTGATTTTAGTCATGAGCATATATGGGGGGTACTGACACAAAGCTGGGTCATGGCTTGGGACATTCCTTTGGCCTAGTTCCTGTTACCTGCATTGTTCCTGCCAGAGCATGACCACAGCCCCTCTGTGCCTCTCCATCCTTCGTTTCACATGAGCATTGATTTCAGCAGGGCGAGACCAACTCGCTCCCTGCTGCTCCCTGCTTGCTTCCCTCCTCCCCGAGCAGCACTGACAGGGATCCTGCTCCTAAGGGTGCAGGCAGCTTGTCCCTGCTGAACTGCTGCCCGTGCACACACTCCTTGCTCAGCTTTCTTTCAGTGTTCTCTCCAGTGAAGGCAGCCTTGAATGAAAAAGGGAACCAGAACAACAATGTTTTCTGGAAACCTGAAAATAAATCTCTTTGCGGCCGTGCGTGCAGCTGACTGCGTGCACCATTCCTTCCCTGCTCCTGAGCAGCAGAATGGAGCAGAACTGAAATGAGGGCTTTTGGGTGTCATTGCAACACAGTGACTGTGTGTCCCACTGAAAAGAGGTATTACTTGTAGTGCAGCAGATGTACAGGATGTGTTTCTGAAGAGGTAGCACTGGTTTAGAGGACACACTGGGGCTTTTGGATGAGGCATGGAAATGGGACTTGGCCTGCTGGAAGCATTTCAAGTGCTGTTCCAATTTTTATGAGCTGTAGCTCCAGTCGTAATTCCAAATCCAGTTCAGGAAACTATATTATTTATTCATTATGCCTTTGTCTTCTAAACACATAAATATTACTCTATACCCATTGACAAATAAATATTGGCAGTGATTGGTATAATTCACCATGTTGCTGGGCGCTGTAGTACATATTTGTGTGCTAGACTATTTAAATACCATATCTGAAATGTTTTAAACACACTTGTGGTGCTCTGCATGATGTTGTTCTGACACAGATGGGGATGTCACTAACATACTGAAACAGGGAATTCTATAGGCTGTTGGCTTTTAGTCTGTTTTGTCAGTCTCAGCATGTTACATACAAGAAGAAAAATGACCCAATTCTGCCTTTTGCAAATTTAAGATGGTGTCATGTTTTCTGCCAGTGTTGGGGAGTGTTAAGAAAATTCTGAGCATCAAAGGTTAGAATAAGTCATGATGAGAGCTTGCTTTGGGGTCTCAAATGTTGCAATCAGTATTCCCCAGAGAGTACCAGTTTGCTTGGTTCTGCTGGGAATGCTATGCTCCCAGTTTTTGTGTGTTTGAGCAGAAGAAATTAACCTGGAACAAGGAGGGAGCACGTGCCAGCTGCAGCTGTGCAGTTCCTCAGGTGAGCAAGCAGAGCAAACTGAGCTCCGAGATCCCAAATTCTGCAGGGTAACGTGGGATGTGCTCCATGGCATTACTGTTTGTCCTTCTTCAGATTTACAGGCAACATTTTCCTAATGCCCTTTTTTTTTGCTATGGTCTTTTGATGGCTTATTTGTATCAGAATTTTTGCGATTGATAAAGCAGATACTTTTCTTTCTTTTTTTACCCAGCTTTATATCCAGGGTACAGGAGATTTTCTCTCCAGCCTGCAGAGTGAGATGCAAGCACAGCGTCTGAGAGAATCAGAGTCACAGAATACCCTGGGTTGGAAGGGACCCACAAAGATCATCGAGCTGATCTCCTGTCCCTGCACAGGACACCCCAATAATCCCACCATGTATCTGAAAACATTGCCCTAAAGCTTCTGGAACTCTGGCAGGCTTGGGACAATCACCTGCCCTGGAGGAGCCTGATCACCGTCTGGGTGAGGAACCTTTTCCCAATGTCCAGGATAAACTCCACTGATACTGCTTCCTGCTGCTCCCTCTGCTCCTTTGACACTGTTTTCTGGAGGTATCACCCTAAACACCCCCAAACCCCTCTCAGGGCCCTTTAAAACCTCTTTAGTGTCACCAAAACCCCTCCAAGTACACTATAAACAATCCCAACACCCCTCAAACCTCCTCAGCACCCCCAAATCCATTTTAGCTCTCCGAGCCCTCCCAGCATGCCCTGAAGCCCCATTAGCACCCCAAATCCTTTCGAGCACCCTCTAAAGTCTCTTTAGCCCCACTAAAACGCCTCCCAGTGTACCACATGCTATCCTAGCATCCCCAAACCCCTCAAACAACACCCCTGAAACGCATTTTGGTTGTGCTTTAGCATCCACGAATGCTTCCCAGCACCTTGAAAAACCCCATTAGCACCCCCAAATCCATGCGGGCACCCCGTTAGCACCACCCACCCCTTCCAGCACCCTCTGAAATCTCTTCTCCAAATCAAAACTCTTCAGGGTTTGGTTACCCTGACCAAACCATCCCAGCAGGCCCGAGGAGCGCGGCGCAGCCCCGCGCCGTGACTCGGCGGGCACGCGGGAGCATCAAAGCTCCAGAGAAGAGAAGCACGCCGATAAACGTAGGCAGTGATTGTGTGTGTAAAGCTCTTTTTTCACATAAACCGTAAGAAAGCTCCGTGTGCTCAGGACGGAGAAAGCCGTACCCACACCCCTCGCCCCGCCCGGGCCGCCATGAGGGCGGCAGCGGGGGCGCGGCGCCGTGAGGGCCAAGGGGGCGTGGCCTTCACCCGCTGGCACCGCCCCTCCCGGGCGGGGGCGGGCCCACGTCGCTCCCATGGCAACGCGTCCGGCGTCGCCCCGGTAGGCGGCGCGGCGGCGTTGGCTCAGGCGNGCAGGTGGCGAGGCGGACGCGGTCGGGCGGGCTGGTGCCGTCCCTCGCGGGGCCTCGGGGCCCCGGCGCCCTGGCCGGCTGTCCCGTGGGCGATCCCTGTCCCCTGGCAGCCCGGCCGGGCAGGGAGCGCTCGCCGCTCCCTTCGGGAACGTTCCCGGGTCCTGCCCTGCGCCGGGAGAGCCGCGGGGCCGGGGCCGGGCCGTTCCTCGGCTCTCGGCGCTCCTGTGCCGCCCGCGGGGCCGCGTCCTGCAGACTCATGCGGTGAGATGGCAGCAGGCTGCCGCTCCCGAGTTTTCCCGGGTGTTTGGTGAAAATGACGCGTTGTGTTGTTGCTCGGACAACGCTCTCAGGCACGCGGTGGGATTCTCGGGGTGGTTTGCGCCGGGCCGGGAGTTGCAGTCGGTGATCCCGATGGGTCCCTTCCCACTCAGCAGAATCTGTGATTCCGTCTTGGGTTGTCGGGGCTGTTCTCGTCTCCTGGAGCTTTGACAAAGCCCCAGGACGAAGCAGCGAGGCCCGGGCCGACGCTCCCTCTGATGAGCTGTGCAGGTGCTCTGCCCCCACCTGAGGCCTCTTCCTGGGCTGGACCCGGTGCAGGCTGTTTGCTATTGGTCTTATGGTAATAATCACTCTCTCTACTTGTTTATGTGGCTTAAATGATTGTAGTAGATAAAATGCCTGGTTTTAGAAAGCCTCTAGAAAATGAGGGGTTACCTGTTGAATTTCCTAGTATAGCATAGAATGCTTATATTGCAAAGGAGTTTTTTGTTTGCCTTTCCTCAGAATTTAGCAGCTGATTGCTTCTTAGTGTCCTCACTAGGAGGACTCCAATGAATCTTTTTCAAACTTAAGAGGGAAAAATGCTTCTTTTTAAAGCTCAGGTACTGATCAAAGGGGATATGTTATCCTGTGAACCTTTGTGGAAAAGCAGAAGTGCCTGCAGATTTCAAACAAAACCCCGAACTTGTAGTTAAGTCTGACCAGGAATTATTATTATTTTCCTCATAATTATGATATGACTATTACTGGCTCTTAGATTGAGAGAGAGAAAGGAAATAGGCCAACTTGCTTATCTTCAGTTGTAGGTGGACTTTTCATAGCTAATTTTACTTTGCACCTTATGTATTACTAGAAATCTGCTTTTTCATTATCTGTTTTAAGCTTTCAGAAATTAATTTTGGAGTTATTTTTGCTTCCTGGCTGAGTGGGGGATACTGGTATGTAGACTGAAGAGGAAGAAAAATATTTGGACAAGCAGTTAGAAGTCTTGGCCGTATTTTTGCTGGGCAGTGTGTAGACAGATGTGGTGGTTTCCTTGCTGCAAGTTGCCTTTCCCAAGTGGTAACAAGTAGTGCTTAAGCAGACAAAAAAGTTTCATTGCCCTTCTGCAAGGAACAAGAAACTGATATGCCAGCCCTATCCTATTGCTCAGGAGAGCTTGGATTAGACCCAGAAATTGTTACCAAAAGCCTAAAAGCAGCTGGAGAGCAAACTTTGCTGTGTTCAGCCAGGCAGCTTTATCTTGCTGGTCAAGAAGGATGTGTGGGTGAGCAGAGGTTTCTCTGAGCACAGCAGCAGCTCCTGCCAGAGCTGTGCTCACCTCCTGGGGCACGAGTGTGCTGGAATTTGAGGGGTTTTGTTCTTGGGTTTGTTGGAGGTGAGCTAGTTAATCTTGGTTTAGACCAGTGGCTTGTGAGCTTTTGGTAGGATCAGACTGCTCTCAGTTCACAGCATTTCTTGTCAACCACAGTGGCATTTTGCATGTCTCAGCTTTGAATTGAAGACACTGTAAAAATGAGACCAGTTCTGCAAGCCATGCTCAGGAGCTTGAACACCACACTTCAAGAGCTGCTAATTTAGGTAATTGCTACGCTCAGGAGGGACATTCTCAAAAACTTCCAAGATTCAAACCCTTTTATATTCAGGTCACTTGTCAGGATCCAAATTATGCTTGCACTGAGCAGGTGTTGGTGGCTTAATCTTCCACAGAACAAACCTTGAGTTCTGTTTTAGGTGTCCCCAGCACGGTTGCTGTAATTGCATCTCCAGCCTGAGGAGAGTAATGCCAGGCTGAAGAGCAGCAGTGGCATTTGTCCCTGCTAGAATTAGAAGGAGTCCCAGGAGACATTTAGCTGTGGCTCCTGGAGCAGCTTAGCTGGCAGAAGTCAGCAGTGCTGCCCTGCATTGCCTTCTCTCTGTCTAGCACAAGTGTC
Organism: Hypocryptadius cinnamomeus; assembly: GCA_013400635.1. Classification (NCBI taxonomy): domain Eukaryota; kingdom Metazoa; phylum Chordata; class Aves; order Passeriformes; family Zosteropidae; genus Hypocryptadius; species Hypocryptadius cinnamomeus. The sequence continues at coordinate 92,513 of VYZP01000945.1, forward strand.
ACCCAAACAGGGAATTGGGCTGAGGAATCAAGCCAAGTTAAAGGTAACCTGAAGGGAGAAAAGTGTGGGGGAAAAGCAACTTTAATCCAGTTTAGTTTCCAGGTAATATTTATAGGGATGCTCCTCCTGGCACATGAAAAAGGCTAGGTGGTCTGAGATGAAGTGGTTTGTGTGTTTTGACCTATGGGCCCTGAAGAGTGATTAATGAATCTGTTTCAAAAGCAAAGGAAGGAATCAATCTACCAGAGAAATTTATTGCTTTGTTTGCTTTGTTTGCCTAGTCAAGGGGATTGGATATGCAGCTGAGTTTTCAAACAGTGAGCAGCTGGCCCTGGGTGTTGTCAGTTGTGTGATACTCAGTGTGCTTTGTCTTGTGTTTTTGAAGATTTCTGCTTGGTTTTGTGCATGAGACACAGGTCCATAGTACCTCTGTAAAACTTCAGGCTTTGAAACAGGAAAGAGGAAATAAAGCTGTTAAAAATGAATAAATTCCTGGTGCCCACAGGTGGAAGATGAATGGATGAGAAAGAAGTAAGTTTCTGGTGTTAAAAATGAGCAGGTGAAACTTACTCTCTCCTATCATTATAAACATTTTCTCCATTTTTAAGCTGGAGTTTGTAAGAGATGCAACCATTCCTTATATTTTTGCTTTAATGATTGTCACTGGGTTTGTTGAGGTCTGCCCCCTAAGATTTTAATTTTTTTCTTAAGTAATTGATGCCATAACTGAACATGTAAAATAACAGAATTAATTTCTATTTCTACTTTGGATGTTTGTCAATTGCATGAGGCAAGCTACCCTCAGATCTGCCTGTTTTTAGTTCTCTGTTTATTTAGCAGGAGCACACACTGATGTTGAAATGTCCATTTAGGCTTAAGGTTTCTCCTTGTGTGCAACTGCTTGTCCATCTGATGATTTCCTTTTAATGTGCAATATCTTGTAATCCTAATAAAACATCCTCTTAGAGCCATAAGGAGCACGGGGAATTCTTGTGTGTGTGGTTGAAGTGATGAAGTACCAGCTGTGCCCTGCTGAGCTTTGGCAATGCCTGTGGCTTTGTAGCACTGTATTGTTTCAATTAATTGATAATGCTCCAGTATTTGTTTGTTTTTATATTTTGTCATTTCTTGCTAAATATTGTGAAGCTTGAGTAGATGACCAGCTGGACTTTTCTGTCATGCTCAGTGCATATGGCACACTTCAAAGAAATAATGAGTGATTCTGAGCTAAGACAATCGAAAGTGTTTGTTTCAAAATGAAGTGACAGCTGTATCATGTGACATCATGGCTTTGCTTCGGAGCCAAGCCTGTGTAGAGGAAGCTTTTGTTTCTGCTAGTGCTTCCAGTGTGTTTAGATACCACCTTATCAAAGATCCTTACTGCATTGCTGCTGCTTCAAACAGTTCCTTGCTGAGGAATCCAGTTCTGGTGGCTGCCTGTAGTTATGAAGCCGAGTTTTGGCTTCTTAGCAGTTGAAAGAAAGATCCTGTGTGTCTGCTCCCTTTCCTCTGCAGCAACAAAAAGTACAGGCACCTCCACCTCATGCAGACCAAGTTTTTGGAAGGCAGGGACAGTGGTAAGAGAGACCCTTTATTCTACAGTTCTGGTATCCTGAATCCCTTTTCTCTACATGTTATTATGTTGGTTTTCTCAGGCATCATTGTGAAGGTGAGGTTTTGAACTTTACTGCTGATAATAAGTTCTGAATATATTGGGCACTCTTAGCTAATTTCAGAAAAGTGATGACAAGCAAAGCAGTAGGTGGCATTAAATCCACAGTACTGAGAAAACTGACACTTCTGTTGGTTTAGTAGATTTTTGTGTGGCTCTTTCAGGCTCCATACAGCTGTGACTGAGTATTTATTTCCTCTCCCTTCCCCCAGTGAGGTTGGCACTTCTGTGGTGTGTATTTTGGTGCTGATGATGAGCCATGAGTAAAGCCACTGTACTTAGAGGGAAAACTCTTTTAATGAAAGGGTTTCTTCCTGAAATCTCTTGTTTGTTGAAAATTCTCTACCAGTCTTAAATTTATAGCTTTGGGCTGGTTTTGTGGTGGCTTCTCTTCCTCAGGCTTTAAGGTGAGCCAGCTGGTCAGGGACAGGGACTGGGCAATGTGGAGGAGCCCTGTCCTGCCTGGAGCTAGGGTTTGACACATCCCAAAGTGGGGGTGAGCAGTGGAATTGCTGCCCTTGCTGCTTTCCTGACTGCCAGGGCTGTTTCTCAGAGCAGTGTTTAGGAAACAGGGGTTTTTGGAACATGGACAGACATTACTTCCCCTACAAAATCTTGTAGTAACAGCATAATGGGTGAGAGGGGGGAATTCTGTTCAGTGTACATGGAGCCAGGCTGAGCTGGGGATTTATTTGGCTGTGTTTGGTGTGGTTTGTTTGGGGTTTTTTTGTGAATAGTTGCACAGAACAAGTTCCCTTTTAGACTTAAGAGCTGTATCTTTGAAACAAGCTGTTTGAAAGTTGAGATTGAATTTGATGCTGTTGTGTTGCTCTGATGTGGTCTGACTTCAGTATGGGAGCTCACTTGATTTTTGTATCCTTCAGCATTTTGCTGGTTTTTTTGTGCAATTAGTGTGTAGTAACTCCTTATTTTAATCTTTTGGCACTGTTTTGAGCCCTTTGCTCCCTAGACTTTGTGGAATTTATATGTCCCAAGTTCACACTGTGCTTTCTCCAGTGCTGAGCATTCTGGCCTGTTGTACCTGAAGATGGTGTAATGCTTTATTTCATTTGCAGCTCAGTTCTGTTTGTCTGGCTGTCTCACATGTGATAGACAGTTCCTTTGATAATCAGAATAAACAGTGTGAATGAGAGGCAATGTGTGCTTACGATTTCCCAAGTCTTGCTTGTTTATTTTACAACACATCCAACTCTTATTTTGGGAAGGTTTTTTAAATAATTCATTCAGTAAAGAGGCTGCAAGAACTCATCTCCCTCACCTGTACTTTTGAACACAATTGAGAGCTCACTAGTTTGGCAGTAGCCCGATAATAATATTAACTGCTTGCTTTTTAAACTGTCATCTGGAAAGAAAAGAGACTTTTTCTAAAAGAGGGTGTGCTTGAGACAGAGATGGAGAAATGAAATGCTACAAACTTTTCTTGTGTTACAGGACAGGGAAAGAGGGCCAGCCCAGGGAATACTACACTTTGGATTCTATCTTGTTCCTGCTCAATAACGTGCACCTTTCCCATCCTGTGTATGTCCGTCGTGCTGCAGTAAGTAGACCATACAAAATGTGATTTTTGTCTTGTGATGATGAATATGTGTGTAGTTATTTTTAGGGAATGGTAAATGCACTTGTGTGTATGAATTTGGCTGGGGAAGGTGAGAATGGTATGCAGCAGAGCGTGTGTGAGTGTTTAAAAACAATCACCTCTGCAGAAGGATCACATGACAAGTCCTGTCAGGGTGGAGTATTTTTCTTGACAGTTCACTTCCTAACAGATTATCCCTTCAAACCACCAAATTATGTTTACAGCAAGAGTTTGTTAACCAATTATTAACAGTAATGGCAGCATTTATGATAGTCTATGGGCATAGTTGTTTCCAGCACTAAACTATTTCAGGAGTACTTTTGTCCATCCGTTGTGTGGAGTGATCTAAATCTAGATGACCCTTTAGTGCCTTAGATGGCAGGGATCTACAGAATGGAGAAAAGCAGAACAGCTTTGGAGTGGACTTGGAAGTAAGCAATCTGATTAAAAAAACTACTGGTTAAGGCTTACAAATAAAGATGAAAAGGAATTTTTAAAGAGTCCTTTTAATTTCGGTTTGACTGTTTTCTATGAGGCCATTCTTCATCTTTCCTTGTGCTTCATTGTTACCTGAGACAGCAGTGCTGTGTTGAAACAACACAATTGAGATACATAATTTCTATGTATCAACACAGACTCCTGGCAGGGAAGTGTTTGTGTGTGTGATACAAGCTAGTTCTTGATCTTTTTTGCAAGTTTGAAGGAAGGAGGGAAAAGTCTGCCTCTCTTTCAGTTTCAAAGCAAGCTGTATGTTTAATTTTGTGTAGCTGAACATCCTCTAGGATGTGGTTGCACTTTAAGCTTGATACTTAAGCTTGCTTGGGTGGCAGGACATATGGTCATGTCTTTGTGTGAATGAGTAGTTTTCAGTAAAAGTGAAAAATCTTCAGTGAGTCTCTGTGAGGGAAGAACAATTTAATGTCACATCTGCTGTCTTTTCAGACTGAAAACATTCCTGTGGTAAGAAGACCTGATAGGAAAGACTTGCTTGCATACCTAAATGGGGAAACATGTGAGTGATGTGTTCTTTTGGCTTGGACACACAGTCATACTGCTTCATATTCATGGCACAAGTGAGGGCTAGGGGGGGAAGGCTGGGTAACAGGCACTTTGCATCTTAACTGAATGTGCTGAAACTTCTCAAACAAAGTTATTATTTCTTGCATTTTTAATTGTGTTCTTAAATTAACTGTTTTGCTTGGATAGGAGCTGCATTCCTACATGCATGTTTAGAGGTGGACATTATTATTACTATTAACCTACTTTGGTTAATACCTATGTGTTAGAATGCTTAGCATGTATGTTTTTCCTTCTCTAGACTATGGGAAGCTTTCAGTAGTGCATTGGTTTTGAATGCAAGAAATGTGTGGGATGAAATCTTCAGTTTAATCAAATATATGAAATCACTGCTTTGTCAGTCTGGCAGATTTGCCTAGCATTTCATCATCTTAAATTTTTTGTTAACAATAGTTAGAGAAAAGCGGTTTCTCTGAGAAAAACAGAAATATCACCTTTGTAAGATGCTCTGCTTCGTAGGTGGTCTTTAGATTTTAAGTATCCTGGAGTATGATATTATTTCTGTAATATGATGAGTAAAATCACTTTATGTATATATTTTAAAGGGATCAGCACGTTGTCTTTTTTAAAAAACAACCTAGACAAACCAGTACATCTTGATTCTAGATTCTAATTCTCATTGTGACTCTATTTTCTTCTATGAGTGGTATATAGAGCTCATAGAATCATTATGTTGGAATGGACCAGAAGAGGTCACCTGGTCCAATCCACTTTTCAGAGAAGAGCCAAATGCCCCTGAGCAACATGGTTTAACTTTACATTCAGTCAGGTTCTGACTAGTTCCACTAGTCCCAGTGTTTGACCACCTTTGCTAGCTGATATGTAGAGTTTCCATTGTTGCTCTTCATCTGTTGTCCTTCTTTCTTTTATACCCAAATATTTTTGTAAATATTTTCTTTTTAAACTGAATGTTCTGTTTGAATGCAGCAACCTCATCAAGCATAGACAGAAGTGCTCCACTTGAAATTGGTCTTCAACGATCCACACAAGGTACAGTTTAAATAAAAAATAACTTTGAGGTTTATTTTATAAAAATCTACTACAATCCTGTTTTTTTAATATCCCCTTTTTCTTGTAGTTAAAAGAGCAGCAGATGAAATCTTAGCAGAAGCAAAGAAACCAAGAATAGAGGTAATGACAGTGACTGTCACCCATACAAATTGGTGGTGGAGGTAAATTATGGTGTTCATCTGTTCTTGTAGGAATTCCTTTGGGTTGCCTCTCCTTTGGTGTACAGAGAGCTTCTGTTCATGGGAGTGGGAACTGGAAGGGGTTTGAAGTTAGACTTGAAGAATTGTGGTTCTTGAGGAAGCTTCCAATAACTCTGCACTTAATGATAGCACCCAGATCAAAAATCATTGGAAATAAAGATTGTCCTTGCAAACATGAAGAAAATACTTCTGACTAGCTTTAATTCTAGCTGTATTTATATTTGAAAAGAGAGTGCACAAGAACTTAAACATGGCTGTTGCTCCCAGGATGAAGAGTGTGTGCGCCTCGACAAGGAGCGCTTGGCAGCTCGGCTGGAAGGACACAAGGAGGGCATCGTGCAAACGGAGCAGATCAGGTGGGATTGCTGTTCCTTATGCCTAATGCTTAATTACAGGATGGAGAACAATTCTTGTGCTGTTCAGAGCAGTCAGTTATACTTCTGTCCAGCAGCTCTCAGTGGAAATTTTCCTCTCTTTGATACTCTCAGTAATGTTTGAGGTGTCAGACCTTGAAACACTTATGACAGTGCAGATTTGAGGCATTTATGAAATCCATAATTATAGCTAACCACATGAAAAACATGTATTTTGAATGATTTCTTCCTATCTCTTATATAGGTGTACTTAAAAGGAAACTATAGGAAAAAAAAAATCCGATTGTGGCATGGTTAGAAAGCATAACTAAAAAAAAATTTAAAAGTATGTGTGATTTTGTATAAACTAATAATTTGGATGCTACCTTGAGTGTAGCATTACAACTTTGCAATGCTGCAGTGAGGATTACTATGTGTTGTTTGAATTAATTTATATTCTCTAGTTACCAGTTCTTTTTATGCTGAATGTAAACAACTACCCCTTAAAAAAATACAAATATTTACAGGTGGTGAGTTTCTATGCTTGACCCTGCTGTGCACCAAGTAGCAACACAATGAAATTTCCTTCCCCATAACATAGTTACAAAGGAGAATGCTTCACAGCCAGTACTTCCATTAATTTTTTCATATATTCTCAAAGAAAAAAACAACCCCATGTAATAGTAAATTTGGTATGGACAGTTAGTGTTGTGCAATTCAGTCTTGATATTTTTTTCTCCAGCTCACCTGCAAAACAGTAGGGCTCCCTGACAGCCCAATGCTGTTTACAATTAAAACCAAACACACATAGGTGTTGCACTCTTGGACTCGAGTGAGTTCTCTCAAACCCAGATTAATGTGGACAAGGTTACCACCTTCTGTTGTTTGCTGACCTGCACGGTCTGAAAAGGTACCAATCTTCCAAGGGACCAAGTCCATATAACTGCACCTCAACCAAGGTTTAAAGTAGTGCTTTGAAAGCCTCAGAGCAACTCAGAGGGTTGGTTGGCAAAGTTGTAATCCACTAAAAAACCCAGGGAACCGAAATTCAGATTTTGTTATAAAGAAAAGTGTTAGTCCTGACGCTTTACATTTGGGTTCTTGATTTTTGTTTGGTATAGTTGGGATTTCTGGATGGTCTTTGTGTTAGTACTCTGAGTCTCTTGTCACAAATTGGATTCACATGCCCAAGACAGCAATGCCAAGCCTATATAATATTTCAGTGTATGTATAAGGTGACTGTTTTGTGGTTTATAGCACAGCCTTAAACTGTGGCAGGATGAAGTTACTCATTCACAAATTCTTTCAGAAGAATTGTTTGTGCAATAATTCAGTCTCTGCTGTTACTTTTGCTCATTTAGGTCCTTGTCTGAAGCTATGTCAGTGGAAAAAATTGCTGCTATCAAAGCCAAAATCATGGCAAAGAAAAGATCCACTATCAAAACTGATCTGGATGATGACATAACTGCTCTTAAACAGAGAAGTTTTGTTGATGCTGAAGTGGATGTAACTAGAGATATTGTCAGCAGGGAGAGAGTATGGAGGACAAGAACTACAATCTTACAAAGCACAGGCAAGGTAATGCTCTGGATACGAAGCTGGGTTTTATGATCCCTGTGACAAACTGCATTTTTATTTTCTGTATCTAATTTGTTAATCAAAGATGACAGGGGGATTATGCTCAGTGTTCCATGTAAAGGTGGGCTTGCAGGGCTGTTGGCACAGTGACAGAAGAGTTTGTCCTTATCATGTTACAGTAAATCTAAATTGTATCTCCAACTGCTTGCTTCAGCCATTTAAAAGATACTAAGTAATCACCTAATGCCTCTTAACCAAAGCTGGCTTGGGCCCTGCAGTGGGGAGGGCTCCAGGAATGGATTGGAAACAGTCCTAAGTGGGCAGTAATTGATAGAAAGAACAAGGCAGGTGCATTAAAAGCCCAAAGCCCTCTACATTGTGGAAAACACCAGAAAAGTAAGGAGAAAAAATGCTGGAATGAATAAAACCAGAGAGTGTTACCATGAAGAGGGTTTTGTCCATGATGCTACTTTGGGCTGCACTTGGTTATGTGCTGTTCTGAGCATGGTTGCAAGCACAGCTGACAGCTTGCTCTCTTTGGACAGTGAGGCTTTCTTTATTGCAGAGCTACTTGGCACTAAATTTCTCAAGGAAGCAGTAAGTCAATTTCTAAAAGATTTCAAGGGTCTGTTTTCCTGAGGTTATTGTCAAGCTGCATCCTTTGCCTTCACTACTTCTTTTAGGTATTGTCACAGGAAAATAATGTTTAGAAATAAATGAACTCTCAGTCTACATTTGTCTTATTTTTAACAGTATTTTACATAGCTCTGAACTTCCCAGTATGTCCCAGGGTAGAATAATTTAATTCATGAATTATGGGGTAATTACTGGGTATGTGGCACATTCCTGTGTGCCACCTACAGAATGAGTGTTGCTTCTTTGAATCTCAGATTTGTAGCAGCCTCGCTGCTGAGCAGCTGATAAATTGGTAAAAGCTTTGATGTTTTAGTCATTGGGAAGATTTCTACCAAGGGAATCTGTGTAGCTCTTCTTCCTTTTGTGAATCATTCATGACATTCCTATCTCTACTTTTCTTCCAAGTGAAATTGCAAAGATAGTAGGGAAGAGATGAATATTTTGTTGTAGTATCCCTGTAGTAACAGTGAGATGAGGTAGTGACTTTAAGCAAAACATGACACAGGGAGAAAGACAAGAAACAGAGGTGAAGTTTGTTCTTGGACTCTAGCATGCAGTTACTGTGAGCAGCCTGATGAGTGTATGGGCATAACAGCAAATCTTCTATTTCGGTTTGTGCAGGGTTGCAGGAACATTCTTGATAGCTTGGACAGCAATCACCGAGTGTTAATGTTTATATTTTCCAACAAGTAGCAGTGAAAGTAAGTAGATAGAGAAACATCACATGTTACTGAGGGCTGTGATTTATCCCAGAACAGCTCAGGTTTTTCATTTGTGCTTTGGTTGGGAGGGTTTTTTGGTGTGTGTTTGTTTGGTTTTTGGTTTTTTGGGTTTTTTTCCTTTTTTTCCTCTGTTTCAAGAACCTTTGTAAAAACCTTCTTGAAAGTTGTGAAGAAACTCAGAGATGTTGTCTCAGGCAAATAATTTCTTCCCTTCTTCCCTGTTCCTGTTAAGAATTTTGATCAAGGAAGCATGATACTGCTTTGCCAATGCTGTTCTGACTCTTCTATATGATACTTAAATTGCTGATGTGCCTGATAATCCTTTTTATTGTAAATTTTCACTATCTGCTTGGTATGGGTTTATCTGCAGTTTCTTGAATCCTCCTAGAGTATTTAAAACCAAAATTGACTTCAGCAGTGCATGCCTTTTTAATATCTGAATTCCTTTGGAACTCCTGGGTGAATGGTAACAAACAGTGAGCACTCCTAAGTGTAAATTTTGTTGTTTCTTTGCAAAAATTGCCTCAGTCCAAGGCTGCTTCTGAGGCTCTTTTCCACAAAGAAACACTCTTCTGTGTGTGTAAGTTTTCCCAGTGTTCATAAGATTTGCTGTTGCAATAAAATAAGATGCACAAACAGCTTAAGATGCAAGAAGTACACAAAAGCAAAAGGCCACAGTAGGCCACAGTACAAGAAAAAATTCCTGACCTTTTCAGCTTACTGACAGGTTTCCTCTGGTTTGAATATGTTTGAAGAAAATATTGATTCCTCCAGCAATATGCTCCTCCAAATTCTTCATAGATGTCAAAAATATTAGCTGTATTTCTGAAGCATTTACTGTTTCTCCTTTTGGACACACTTCCCAATTCTGAAGTTTGCTTTATAGAACTGTTCCAGGATGTTTAAGTCTCTGGTGATGTAGTGTTCTTTTATAATATTTAAAATACTTCTTATGATACTTGTATTCTGTCCTTTTACCTGCTGCTTTTATTGCCAGCATCTTCACTGTCACAGATCTCCCCTTGCTGAAATTACAGTGATAGATGTTTTTCTGGCTGTGAGTTTGTTTTTTGGTTTATGAGGATGTGTAATTTGAGTGCATTGATGCTCCTTTTGTAGAACGTGCTTCAGCAGCTGTGTCATTGCCAGTTTATTTGACCCTTAGCATTTCTGCAATGCATCACACAGGTCCCTTGGCTGTGTGACCTCTCTGCTACCCTTTGATCAGATGTTGCATTGATCCCTGGATGTCTTTTTACTGATTTCTGTGAGGTTCCTGTTGTTTGTAAAATCACACATTTCAGTTCACCTGTCCTCTTTTAGTTTTAAGATTTCTACATTTGCATTTATCTGCTTGCTTATTGTTATGTTTTGCTTAAAACTTTTTGTTGAGTTCTTATTCCATAGTTTTCTGTATGATTATTATACAGTTCTACCTCTTTTGGAAAGTCAGTGTTTGATGTAATTGCTAGTAGATGAGTCATCCTGCTCTCTCCGTTTTAAATATTTGTTGCCTTTCCCCAAGTCTGTACTGCAGTTTTCTAGATTTTTATGAATAATGTGCCATTTTTATGTGATCACTTTTCAGAGCCAAATTGCATCCGTTTAGTAGAAAAATTTTTTTCCTTCTCATAGTAACTTAATTTTAGAACTCTTTGACAGTATATATTGTTTAAAGGAATTTAATTTCAGGAAGAGTTTTGAATCCATACATAGACTATTTACTATCATAAGTGTTTGAAATGTTAAGTTTTGCATCAGTGCTCTGCACAGGTTTCAGTTGTGTGCAAGTTTTTAGATAAATGGGAGGCTGTTTTTTAAAACAAACCTAGGAAAAAACCTGTGTTTATACTGAAATTGATTATTTTCTTTCACATCCTTCCTCTAGCTTTCTTTCCTAAAAATCCTTTTGTTTTTATGATCTTCTGTAGCAGGCAACAGCAATCTTTTCTGAAGGAAAAACCTCCTCATTTCATCTCTACTGTAAATGTATTTGGCACTTGAATTTTTCCCATGGGAACAAATTAAAGTAGCATTCACAGGTGTATTTGGAGAGTGTGTTATTGTCTGTGACTGCTGGTGTACTTGATTGATATTTCATTATTTATTTTTAATCTCCCAGATTGCTCAGAACTATTTCTTAGATAAGCAGCAAGGTAACTGGGTGGGCTGTGTTGAACATGCTCTACTTGTGTGTAGAGAAATCTTAAAGCTAGAATCTTGGAAATGCACTAATACTGGCCTTGTGAATTTGTAACTTTTTGAAATGAACCAGTGTTCTGATATGAGCAGCTCTGAGCATTTTGGATGTTCTTTAAAAAAAAAAAAAAAAATTCATCCTTTTCTTTTTGGAGTGTGGTGGGTTGACCTTGGCTGGATGGATGCCAGGTGCCCACCCAGCTGCTTCCCTCCTCAGCAGGATGGCTGGGAGAAAATAAGGTGCAAAAAAATGTGTGGGTCAAGATAAAGGCAGTTTATTAAAAACAAAGGATGTGTGGGGAAGCTAAGGAGGACAAAAGATGTATTCTCTGCTTCCCATCAGCAGGAAAGCTCTAGGCACTTCCTGGGGAGCATGACTTGGGTACATTGAACAGTTGCTCCTGAAGACAAATATTGTAACAAGAAATGCCCTCCTCCTTCTTTCTCTTAGCTTTTGCTGCTGAGCAGATGTGGTGTGATGGGGAATATCCCTGGAGTCAGCTCTCCTGGCTGGCTGTCCTCTCAAGATCCTGCCCAGCCCCACTGACTGGTGAGGAGGCAGCCTTGGGGCTGGGCCAGCACTGCTCAGCAGCAGCCAAAACACTGGGCTGTTATCAGCACCTCTGCCTAGCAAGGCACAGTGCAGCACTACCAGGGCAGCTAGGACAGAATTAACTCCACCTCAGCCACAACCAGTTCATGGGAAAATGCTGCAGTTTATTGCTAAAACTTGAAATTTTGGCCAGCACTCTTCAGTTATCTTTTCTCACAGTTGCAAGTATATTAGAATGATATTTTCTCAAGTGAACTCTAACCCTCTGTACAAGGAAATAACATAATCCAGCCTGTCAAAGATATGGGAAGTCTTAAAGGTTATAGCACATAACCTTTGTAAATCTCTTCAGCTGAGAAGCTGAACAGTAGCTGCACACTCCTGATGTAGGTGATGTCCAGGCAGACACATTCACACATCTGTCAGCAGCTGGCCCAGCTGCTGCTTTGGTGCATTTCTCAGCTTTTAGCATATCTGTAAATATTTTCTCCTTCCTGAGCCTTGTGTAAATCTTTTGAAGACATTGCCAGGCACTATATGGCAATGAGTGACCTGTATGGCATCTTAACATTGCTGCCTGCCTGGAGACAGTCCAGGAAAAAGCTCTGAAGTAGAACCATGTAAGCTGGACAGGAGAAATTGGCATTTCAGGTGTACACATTTCTAATGGAGTTAGGTGTGTATCAAATTTAAGAATGATGGGATGTGGGCTCTTTCTGCAGGTAACTCTTTATAATGGAAAAACTATTAAGACTTGGTATGGGATCAGAGTTAGGTGGAGCTGAGTCTCTGCAGTTTCATAACCTTTACATCATGAAATAGTATATTTTTGTAAGTGTAACCTTGTTCCTTTAACTGTATATTACTTACAAGGTCAAAGTTGAGGTGTTGAAGCAATGGTTGGTTTTTTTTCTTGCTGCTGTTTCACTGCTGCAGACTGGTGAATTTGATTCTCTTGCAGTCTGGGTAGTTATATTTTCCCTGCTTAATATATACAAAAAACTTAAGAAAATATTCTAAATGACAGCCTTTTTTATATAAAATAGTTCTTTTTTCTTTCTGATAAGGTACGAACTAAGCCTGAATAAAATAAAATATTTTCTTGCCTTGATCCTTATATATCCTCTGTTCTTATGTGAAAGACTTAAACTGGGCTATCCAGCACATTTTCTTGAGTTTTGTGTTGAAAGCATAGAAATCTTTTACTGTATAACAAGTAATTGGATTAAATAAACAACTTTGTTTTTTAAGCCTTCATAGATTTTCAGCTTTTATATCCTTAGTTATTGCAGCCCTGTTGTAATGTACTAGTTATCTGTACTTTTCTTTGGGAGGTTACTTGATGCCCAATGTGTTGTTATCCATGACACAAGATGTTAATACAGAAGGCAGTAGACTTTCATAGCTCTTGACTGTGAGTTTTATGTATTAAATTTCATAATTTTGATTTGTATTTCCCCACTGTGCCACCCCCAGCTTCTGGGTATTTTTGTGTGCATGGTGAGAGAAGACCAGACCTGAGTAGGATGATTGGAGTTTATAGCTGACCTAGCTAGAGGGATTGGCATTTTCCTGCTGTGTGGCATTTACCTTGGATGTAACTCACAATTGCAAATTTATCTAATACAGCATCTGAATTATCCCAGAATGTTGTTATTTTGTGGTCTTCTGTATTCTTGTACACAAGTATTAAAGAGCAGAACTGGGGTTTTTTTTGTGTATGTAGCTGATTTTTGTGTTGGTCAGCATTTTTAGTTTTGTGTTACCACCTGCAAAATGTTACTACTGCAGTTAGTACTTGCATATTTTATTTTTAAAATTAATATATTTTCTTTATAGGTTTGATCCTTTCCATAGTAACTACTGTATTTGAAGTAAATGTGAGAAATCATGTTTTCAGTTACTTCCAGGTCTCATTTTTCTTCTGATGAATCTTAACCATTCTTACTAGTGAAGTCACCTGTGAGGAGGTTAATACTGCAGTTGTAATTAAAGTTTCAGTAATTTAATTTAGCTGGAAAAACAATTTTGAAGCAAGACTAATAATATTTTAATCACTTTAGACAACTAAGCGGTCTGAGAGTAAAATGTTGGATATTTAAAAAGAAATTAATTGAAAAAGCATCTTTATGTGTGGGCTCTAGGTGGCAGGATTGTCTCACGTCTGTGAGGTTCACAGCAGTGAGACTTGAATAGCAAATTGAAAAAGTGAAGGTGTGCCAGGCTAAGAGCAGCTGGTGTCCTCCTCAGTCCTTCAGGTGGAGCAGGAGGCTGGCTTTGGAGTGGCTGTGCACAAATGTCACCGTACACCTTGAGTGCCCAAACTCCAGGTTATGCAGGACTGCTTCCTTAGTAAAACTAGGCAGATTCTTTTATTGCTGCCAGGCACTACTGCAAGCATTTTGAATGTAGCATTTAAAGGAAAGATGGGCCAGATTTTAAAAATTGTATTTACATTGAGCAAGAATAAATCTTGTTTTGTCCTTACGTGCCCTGAATTCGACCAAAAAATCTGTCGAATAAAGCATTATGTTTCCTGAAAGAATATTTAGGTCAGCTATAAAGTAATTCCTTAAATACTACTCTAACATAACTATTAAAAAATAATGTATTTCCATATACTGCATTGATAGGAGAAATAAACTAGGATTATGTAACAAGGGGATTGGGATTTTTGAGATTTTGTGCTGTGCTGTATCTTCAGGCTGTTACAGTGTTGCTGCTGTTTCACACTTCTTAATTAAAATTTCAAATTAAATGTTTCAGTTGTCTTTCATATAATATTCTTGCTATAAAAATTTAGTGAAGATAACCTAGAACAAGTGAAGATTGCACATTTTACTGAACACATAGTCCACAAATACAGAGGGAGCTGTATAGGGAGCATAGTCCACAGCTATAGAGAGAGCAGATGTACTCACAGCTATGTTTGCAGTTCAGCTTTAGTAATACACAGTTAACTTATTGAGTGGAACACAAAGAAATGCCCAGATTAACTTCTTGTGAAAAGAGTGTCTGATTTTTATTTTTTCCCCCAACAGTTAGTAACAAGTTCAATTTTTATCAACTTTTTCTTATAGGGTCCCTAATCTGAAGAGTCATCACGTGCTCTTGGTTGTTTAGCAATATAAATTCCAGTAGTGTAATGTGAATTTCTTAAACTACCATTGTCCTGAAAGCAGGATCACAAACACCTGTTTATTCAGGTGGTTAATCTACACTCTCCTGTGTGGCAGTGGGCTTGTTGTGTGCCCCAGCACGGCTTGTCTGGCTCCAGAGTGTGCAGAGAGCAGTTTGAGGGGCACCATGAGTCCCTGCAGCTGGGAATTACAAGAGCAGGGAGGAGAGAAAATCAACTTCAAACTTGGTGAACAGTTAGCAAATTGAAGATGAATATTCTGAAGCCATATGAGAGTGATGCCTTAAATGATTTTTTACTTTTTGATTTGAATTTGAGATTTAAATATGTGGTTTAATTTTAGATGTGCAAAATATTTTCTTTTAAATATACAGTTTATCACTTCATGTTCCTTATGAGCAGTGCTTTAATTTCTGCTGTACTTTTATGAGGCCATCTCAATGCTGTTTTCCTTTTTCTTGTCATGCCATATATAGGAATTACTGAAAATGTGTGATAGGAATATTGCCTTTTTGGCACAGCATCATGCCTTTCAGTCTGCCAATGGCTGTAAAGGATTTAGCAGTATGTCTCAGCATATCAAGCAAATGTGTAAAGAAATGTAGTTGGGGCTCAATTCTTCCTTCTCCAGCCCTGCTCTAAGTCTGGACAATGGTTACAGCTCTTGATTTTCCTGGGATGCATGTCCAAGAAATCCTTACTGTCAGTTCAAATAAGAGGTTTTTTTTTAAATTTATTTGTGTTTTCTTAAGCTCCCCTTTCTCTGCAGTGAAACACCAAATTGTAAATCTGATTAAAAATTGGTTACAACTTAGCTATAGGAAAGTTTTGAAGCACTGTAAGCCATATTGTGTAACAGGGTATATATTTCTAGTTTTACATATTAGATTTAAGGTTTTATTTTTGTCAGATGATTGAGATGAAGTGTACTTTTCTTCAATTATTTTTTCCTCTAGAATTGTTTTCAATGAAGCTGAAACCAATGTTTATCCTTGATGATTACTATTAGAAAAATATTTATTTATTTTTGCTAGCATGATGAAGCTGCTGTAGTGACTAGAAGTCTTTGTTAATGAGAATTAGGGTTATGGTGGGCTACAGAAATTAGAGACTGCAAGTTTTTAGAATAAACTGTGATATATTGCGATGGAAGTATTTTTATTACAAAAGAAATTTAGTTAGTGATGTGACTTCATTAAGCCTTCCTCATCAGAGCAGTCTGATCTGACTGGCCCTGGGATTTCTCCACAAACATCCTGGCATTAAATCACCGCCAGTGAGAGTACCTTGATTTGGTGTGTGTTGGTCACTGTGTTGGTAAGGGGTAGAGCATCTGTGCAGAGAAACAAATATTTTGATGTTTTGGGTTTTTTTCCCTCTTCTGCTCTGTCCCTCACACCAGAAGTTTTTGGTAGTAAAAGTGTTGCACTTGGTTTAACTGAGTTTAACTAAATCTAGGGCAGAAGCTAATGGATATTCATATTCTGATCTCTGAAGGGATGAACAGTGAAAACTTTGCAGTGTTCAACTCTGCAGGGCTTTACAAATCAGCAAGTACATGCAGTGCACTTGCTGCTCAATCATTTTTCTGTCACAGTAATATAATCCCATAGCCCTGACCAAGCCAGTGACCAGCAAGAAGATGATGTTAGTTTGAGTGCTTGTTAAAACACTGCTGGTTTTATCCCCTTCCAACCAGTCATTAGTTGTGGCCCTGGGGAACTTGCATTTTCATGCTGTGGAAAAAAGGACATCAGCAAGAACACTTCTGATTCCATGCTTATTAGTGGCTTGTTTTCAGCAGATGGGAGAAACAACCTTGTGGGGTTTTTTACCTGAGTTTGGTCCAGGATGTGCAATTTAAGGCTATTAAAATCTCATGTGTTTAAAGGCCTTGGAAAAGTTCATCATCTGAAGTTGCAACTCCCTTAAAGACTGTATTAACTGTAGGTTTTATGAGTAAAATCTGGATGTGAATGTTGGTTGTAACTTCCTTGTGACTGGGAGATTTGGCTTCTGCACGGGCAGTCACTCTTAAAACATTGCTCCTGTTGTTAATTAGCTCCTCCTTGTGAGTTTCAGAAGATGGAGTAGCCTTGTTTCTTAGAGACAGTGTGTGATAAAGCACAGCAATGACAAGAATTTTGATTGATATGATGCCCAGGCCACAGTTTGGGAGAAGTCTGAATTTCAGTAAAAGCTTGTAGTTAAGACTTTGAGTATCCTTTTATAATTGATATGTGCATGGCTTGCAGCTCTTGCAAGGGTTTTTTTTCCCCCCCCGAGGATTTTTCTGACTGAAAAGAACTTTAAATACAGTTTTGTGTGAGTTCTTTCAGACTTTGTCAAAAGAACTGGGTTTGCTCAGGGGATGGCTTTGCCTTTATAAGTGGTTTCTAGTGGTTTTCCAGTTCCTGCCCTTGGTGGCTTGCAGTGAATTGACAAGATGTTCACTGAGGTCAAGTGAGCAGGGTTAGGGAAGCTTTGCAGTACAACTCTCTAAGTGATTTCTACAAAATTCACTCCAGAAGTCTTTGTTTTGTAATTCACGTGTTTGTTTCGTGATGCCAGTGGTGTTAAGACCACTTCAGTGTTAATATACAATACAATACTCTGGAACAGTGTTAGCATTTTGTGAACACTTCATATTATTCTGAACCAGTTAAAAAAAAAAAAAAAAAAAGCTGTTTTCCCTAATTGATAAAAAGGTTTCTTTTACTGATGAACCATTACTGAAAATTGACATTAGTAGGAGACATTGTGTACAATTAACTCTGTACCTTATAGGTTACAAGTGCTTTGAGAGGAGTTGGGTTTACCTTGTGATTAGGTTTAGCAGGTGTGGGCCTTAAAGAATTGGGGATAGCAGTGATGCCTTATAACACTGTTAATGTTTGGATGCTGTCACAGAAAAGGGGTCAGAAATCAGCTATTTGGAAAATTGGTGCCCCAGTTTTGGTTTTTGGTGAAACGTAAGTTAAGGAAGTGGTGTGTTCCATCTGGATGGTTATGTGAAATGCAGATGGTCAGTAAGGTTCACAGGTACCTGATATCTTTTTCAGAACTTTGCCAAGAATATTTTTGCAATTCTTCAATCAGTTAAAGCCAGAGAAGAAGGCCGAGCACCTGAGCAAAGACCCGCACCAAACACAGCACCGACGGTAAGAGCAGCGTGTGGCTGAACACGAGGGCTGGGACACCAGAAGGGAGAGTACAGTGTCTTCTCACTACTACAGACACAATTTGTTTTGGTTTACTTCCAAAAAATGCATATTTTTCAAACATAACTTCACAGCTATTCTTTGACTTAAGTTGCATTTACTGGTATTTAAAGAGTTGAATATATTAGTTTAATTAGTTCAATATGCTCTTGTTACTGAGAGATTAATCTGCTGGTGCCAGCTTCTGCATCTATCAAGCATTAGCCACATGCTGCATCTATTTGCAAAAAGTGTATTCAATGAGAGTGCTGCCATTTCAGATGAAATGTTTTGCTGCTTTTCTGACAGATAGGGTAGCAAATGTTTAAGAATCTGGAGCATGACTCATGAGTGGGAACAGCTCGAACCAGCTTTCTTTTGCCTGTAATAAATCAGGACAGACTTAGAGCTGTATTGTTTACTTCCATCCAGGTATTAGACAGGATTTGTTGGAAGTGTGGTGTTTACTATTGTGTTCTATTAAACCTAATATATCTTTGAACATGGTGGTAGTGTGCTCTAAAAGCTGTTTAATTGTACTGTGTTTTGTTTTTGCTGCTACTGCATTTAACAAAGAACTAAATTTAAATAGCGAGATGAATTCCAACATGTAAATATTTGCTTTGTGTTGAATTTCTTAAATTGTGCATGGCATTATTCAAATGTCCCACTCAGAATAAATGTGAATACATAACTAAGCCATCCACAAAAAGGATTGAATTGATATTGAGTGTGCTTCTAGATCGGTGCTTTTTAAAAACTTTTTTCCCAGAATGCCTTTTTTTACCCTCAAAATTTGTTTTTATTTATTTTATTTAGCAAAATTTTATCTTAATCAGGCTGACAAGGGAGATTTGATGTGGCTGAAGCCTTAATCATGAATTGTCAGTTAATTTTTTTTTCCTCGCTAATTCTTTAGGTATAACAAAAACTCAGTAGAGATTTTAATAATGTACTTTGTTACTGTTTGTTATTTTAGTTTTGCCTCAGGTTATTCTCTTCTCATTCAGTACTAAACTGTTTCTGTAAGACTTTAAGTGGATATTGAATGAAAACATCAGAAGTTTTCAAATGCATTGAAACGCCTACAAAAATGAACTGGTTTTATACTCTTGAGAAGTTCTAAGTAACTCTTCATGAAATTCAAAAACCATCAAACACCTTTTAGTATGTTTTACAAATGTTATTTCATCTGTTTTAGGATCCCACTTTACGAAATAAACAACCTATTCCAGCTGCCTACAACAGATACGATCAGGAAAGATTTAAAGGCAAAGAGGGTAAGTTGATTGCAATGCTTTTTTCAAAAGGAAAAAAAAATTGAGAACCAAAATTGACAAGTCACCAAGTTTGTGTTAGGGGATTTTCCCTGCTATTATTTCACAAACCTATGGAAAGACAATAAAAGAGCTGTAACTATGCCTAAAGATAGCTTTCCAAGTAATAAAATCCAGAAGTATTATTTCGTAGAAATTATTTCTACCCCTTAGGAAGCAAACTGAAAGCTTAAAACTAGAACTTCTTGGGGGGAAAAAGAAATGTTTGGGGAGGGTCCTATGCAATTAATAAAAAATCACAAGTGCAAGGATAACTGTCAGGTGCATAACATGTAATAGATTCTTTCTCCTCAAACAACCACAGTTACTCTAAAAGTTGCCTCCAGTAATTCCAAATAAATATTTAGTTGTGTCTATTTAAGTTAAAAAACAAACTGGGAACAGCAGTGCAGAACACAAGCACCCTCCTGGAGAGGAGATGGAAACAATCTACAATATTGAAGAAGTCTCACCAGTTTTAAAAGATGGTGAACATTGAACTTGAGTGATAATTTGTCTTTCTAATGCAATTTTTCTCCTGTTCCCATTGCTTTTTTTAATCTTGTTTTTAGCACAAGTTCAGTTACTTCACTTTCGTATCTTGCTGTGGTTTTATTTTGCAATCTTGTGTTTGTTGTGCTTGGATGGTTTTGTGTTTCTTGCAGAAGGTCATGCAAATTTTGTTACATTTCTGAATTGCTTCTTCCTCCTGTGTGATTCTGAGAATGTGGTGTTGGGGTTTCTCTTGGTGCTGGAATGGGATTGACTGGACTGCAGCAATTGTTCCAGTTGAAAGATTCTTTTGTGATGAGGTCATATTCCACCTGCCTAACCCACTGTCACACTCCATTCTAGAGAGTGTTTTTGTGCCTTAGCTTTCTGGTTACTTATATTTGGTGTAGTCACACAAAGTTAATTTTGTATTTCAGGTTTCTAGGGATATTTGAAGAAATACACAGGTTAAGAATACCAAGTTAGCTAAGTGTAGGCTAGCACTGGAAATAAAAATGAGGTGTTGGAAAGAAGGTATTTTAAACATGAGATTGACTTATGAAAGGTGTTGGTACATCACTTATGGAAGTCACATAGAATTAGTAATTAACATCTGGATTTCTTAGGAGAGGAACTAGAGATATTTGAGACCTTCTTTGGCTTCAAATTAACTTCAGAAAATAACGAAGATCTCATTTACTTCTAGGGTATTCTGTTGTAAAACTATTAACTTTTAAATTGTAGTCTAACTGGAACTCTGAGTACAGGTGGTTTTCCTGTCATAATTAGGCATTAATGCACAGATAATGTCATTTGCTTAAAACTGAATGATGCACATCACTTGCAGCTCTGTCACAAGTGAACTCATTCCTTATGGGATTTTTAATTTTAGTTGTGCTCAAAATGAAGCTGTGGCTCCCAAATATTAGGTGTAGAAGTGAGAATACAAGCAGAAAAGTCATCAATAAAAATAAAATAAGGGGTTTCTTTTTCATTAAACTCTGGTTTTTTTTAAGTTGAGTAAGAACTTGGAATTCCACTTGTTTATGGAAAGGTTGCAGTATTGGGACTTCTGGGAAAGAATTCTGAAGGAAAAGAAAGATAATTAAGTTCAAAGGATAATAACTTGAAGTCTTCATGCCGTTGTATCCACATTTATTTAGTAATGGTGGATAACACCTATGATAAAGCTGAATCCTACAGATTTCTGCCATTCTCAAGGGTTTCCACACCTTCAGGGTTTCAGCCCTCTCTGACTGCCTGTGTTGGCTGCAAACTGTGGAAGGCAGGATGGAGTGGTGCTTATAACAATGGGCACAGTGGTGGGCTTGGCTGAAGATTGAAACAAAGCCAAAGGGCAATGTCTCTAGGCTTTTTTCCTTGTGTCTCACCTGTTTGTTCTTTCCTCAGAGGTATTGAAATCCTAGGAAGGGTTCACAGTAGTCCTCTTCTAGTTGCAGCAGGATTGTGGCATATTGCCTATATTCAGTTTTGTATGACACTACAGTATTTAAAGTTTAGGCAGCAAAGAGGTGAACTGTTTTTCTTTGAATATTTGTGGGCTTTAATAGAGAGTTTTTCCATTAGCTGTCTTGTCCTTAGCATAAGAAATTCAAAGCTTGTAGAGCTAAGAGAGTAAATTTAGGAATTTTAACATGCATTAAGTAAACTGTTGAGTTGCAGCCAAATTTCTCTGCTTCTTGTGGTGGATCATTATTTCTGATGCAATGTATCAGGATGCCTCTCTGGTAGACTAACTTAAAATTTTCATGCCAGATGGGACACGCTTTGCTGCTAGAGTGGTTTAACAGTCAGTGTGAGGGGGTGGTGATTGTGCTGTTCTTGAAGAGCAAACAGTGAGTTCCAGGTGCATTCAGTGGAGCTGCTCAGCAGCCCAGGGGCAAGGCTTGGTCACCTTTTGTCCAGGGGGGTCTCATTCCTGCAGCTTTGGTCAGGCAGGACAGAGAAACCTTTCCGTTGGCATCTTTCAAGTTCTGTGATGCATTAGAATGTTGTTTGCAGTAGGAATTGCACATCCTGGATATTTCCACATGGAGAGTAGAAGAACACATTGCTTGGCAGTGCACCCATCCTGCCCAGCTGCTCAAATGTTTTGCAGGTGAGGAGGTGAACTGCTTGCAGTCACTTCCCTTGGCTGCTGTTGCTTTGCTGTTGCTTTGGTTTTTCTTTCACGCTGCCAGTTAGTGATGGTGTCTTCTCTTAAACAGCATACAGCTCCATCCTGTGCTAAACTTCCTCTGCTTTTACCTTGGTGGTCCTATTCCTGTCCTTTGTATTACTTACTTGAGTGGTTTTTTTACACTTTATTAATGTGCATCTTTACAACTGGAGAAATTTTTCCCAACGGCAGTTTTCCATGCCTTCTTGAGCAACATAATTTTAAAATCTTGTTCGGGATTTAAAAATCCTGTGCTCAAATGCCATTTGATGCTTTAGGAGCTTATTTTGTGTTCTCTCCTATGTGCCTTAATGTTTGATATTTAAATACACATTATTGATATATATGTTTTGGATGCTGTACTGTGTTTTTTCCCCATTTTCTTGGGTGGCTTTACCTCAGATGATTTTTTCACATGCTTGTTTGTTCTGTAATTTCAAAGTGTGCAGGAGTGCTGGGATGGTAGCCTTGCAGATGTAGCATTTTTGTGACCCACATCTCTCAGTATGGATGGCAAAGTTAAATTTCCCTGTGCTGCTCCAAGGTTAGGTCTTTAAGGCTTTTTCTAGGAGTGTTCCTGTTGTTCTCAAAGTTTCAACATAGTTGCAGTTAATTGTTACTTCTCCCCCTGCCCAAAACACAACAAAACCTCCAGCATTTAAGGTAAATCAGAGAGTCTTGCTGTGTGATTTCACTGTAATGGTGAAAAGAAGATTCCTGACTGTGTTCAAGTGTTTCTTTCAGGAAAGTTTACTGTTGGTTTCCTGCAATTGTCATCTTATATTTTTACTGGATTTTCAGACACAGCTGCCATTTTCCAGAAGTTTGTCAGTCCTAAGTTCTAAGCCCCGGGAACAAGGGACTGTGAAATTATTATATTTGAGGTGCTGCTGGACCATAATGTTTTGTTTCTCTCTTGTATACATTGTAAAGAAAGTTTCTTTATAAGGCATTTCTCATTATAAGTTATTTTGTTTTAAATTGTGTGATATCCTTTTACACAGGGGGAGTAGAATTGGTAGCAGGAGATAAAAGGTTCTGAAGTTTTAAGACTTAGCTTGACTGCTTAAACTTTCATTTATTGCATTCACTTTAAGATTTATATGATTCTTTTTTTTATTGACAGAGACAATGTGCAAGAGATGCACATGTGGAAAAAGAATGTGGTCTATCCAAATTTTCTGGCTTAGTGTGACTAACTATTTTAAAAACTTCCAGCACTGCACATTCACTTCTGTGCTGGAAAATACACATAAATTGCTTTTACAATACACATAAATTGCTGTGAGAAACTCAAGATGTTGGTGTTAATTACTGGTAAGATTATTACAGAGCTGTTATATATGAACTGTACAGAGAATTTGTAAAGTAATTAGTGTAACTTGGAAATTTAGGTGTGAAACTTACTTGCTAGGATACAGTACTGTGAAGGAGTGCTCAGTAAAGCCTCATGCAGAGTGACATTTGGTGTCAGGGATTAAATTACTGGGGCTGTGAAGTGGGGCAGTGAATCATTTCTAGGCAGTATGCAGAGTGTTGCTATCTGGGGCTTGAAGAGTATACAGCTGAAAAAAGAAATGGTTATTCAGTCTTATTCATCCACAATGCAAACCAAGGCTTTAACTTGAGCTCTTCAGTGTCTGAGACATGCTGCTTTGTTCTGTTTTTATTTCCCTTGACTTCCTTCCAGAAATTCAGGTTAATTTGAGTCTTTTTCAAGCTTTTATTCTTTTGGTAATGTGTCAGAGCTCAAGTTTGTAGCTGGATTGGATGACTGGAGCTGCACAAGGTGCAGAATCAAAGTGCAGAGTGACCTAGATGGATGTGGAGCAGTGGCTTTAAGCAAATGCAAGGCACCCTGAGCATTAATACTTACATGCAAGGAAATGGAACATGCACCCAAAAGCTGATGGAGAATATCATCAGTCCAAAAAGCTGATGCATTAGGGTGCCTATTTTCATTTCCAGGTCTAATTATTTTAAATAAGAAAAGGCACTCAGATTGATGCATGGGGAGGCTAGAAAGGTAACTTGTGATAAACTACACTGGAAATGTTTATGCTTCTTTTACCAGTCTTGGGGTCATGGAACTGAGAAACTGTGACCATAATACATGCAACAACTGAAGGAAAAAAAATCGTGGTGATAGGTTATGTTTTTAAAGCATTAGAGTTGTTTATTCAGTTCTAGTTATTATGTTTACATCTCAAGATGTAGTTTTAAGGCATCTGTTGATGTTGGTGTTTTTAACAATGCATATATTTCTACAATTTATTATATTTGGTAAACAAAAGGTCACAGTACAGTTTTTCATGACGAAATTATTGTTGGGCTTTGCTTGCATTCTTTAGTCCTTAGTGTTAGACCTGTGATTGAAGCATTTAATATGGACTGCTCTATGCCTAAAGGAAATGTGTGTCATAACTTTGTAGTAATTATATTGAAAATTCCCAGTGTGTTGAAGACCCTTAAGTAAGTTTTTTAGTAGTTGTTCTGCATCTAATTCCAAGCTTAAAAACAAGTGTCCAAAGTCTTACCATCATGATACCTTTATCTATGAGGCTCTTTTTTCTTAAATACCCTTTTCTTAGTCTGTGGTTTATCATTTTAACTGCTTCTATTACCACCAGTGAAGCTGGGATTTTGAAGCTGGAGTTATAAACTAACTCTTGGCCAACTATTACTATTTCAGCTCTCTGCTGGTGGATGACTCAGCAGCACAGGCTGGAGCTGCTTTGGGAGGGAGAGGAGAAGCTTTTTGTGTTCTTGGAGGGTGTGGCACAGCGTTTGTGCTGCTGAGTGCTGGGGGCATGGCCCGTGGTCGCTCTCTCTTCTGCTCCCCTTCACTATGGCCCGTGCTTCCTCTTGCATCCCAGGTGTGCTTTTGAGCAGCTGTATCAGGGTCAGACCCTGCCCTTGGAGAATAGCCTAGTCCTTGAATATCTTTCCAGCATTAACCTGGCTGTCACCCTCAGCAGTTTTTGAAGTGGGAATGAAGCTGGAGCTGTGGAGTCCCTGACCTGGAAACATTTGTTTCCTGCTTTGCCCAGGCTGTGCACAGTGAGTGGAGCTGAGGGTGCTGCTGGATGTGCCCAAGTGTACAAACTACTGAGACCTAAAAAAATGGTACAGACATGCGAGGGGCAGGGCTCGTGCTTCTGGCAGTGTTTATTTCTGTAAGAGAAGTGATTGGCTGACAGGTACAATAGCACATGGTGTGTATGAGAGGATTGAATCAATAAAGCTGTGTTCTGACAAATGTGTCACTGCTGTTCCTGCTTCAGGGGGGTTGCTATCCCCCTCTGGGAGCTGGAGATGCTGAACTCTACTAAACCAGTTGCTGGAGAGTTTGAGGCAGGAAGCTGGAGGGCTGGTGGGCATTTTGGGAGGTGGTTTCTTCTACTGGTCCCACCCTACTGCAGCCAGCAGAGCATGGGCCCTGCAGTAGCTCTTGTAGAGGCTGCAGTAACTGTTTGCAGGAATGTGGGTGGGTACCTTACTGACCATTTCACATGTCTTATATTTGAATTAGTGCACAAAGCTACTGTGCCACTATTTGCTAATTATCAGAACTGTTTTATTTGCTACCTGAGTAGCTTCTAAATAGTACTGGGGCCTCTGTGTAGCTGCTGGGAACATTCATCAGGCAGGAAACTGGGGTTTGCTGGATGCAACAAGTGGCTCTTCATCCAAGTTACTTCTGCTAGAAAGAAGGGTCAGGACAGGGCTGGGAGCAGGAAGCTGATGAGTGCCAGAGCTGTGGTTTGTGGCTCCCGTGGCTCATTAAATGAAGCAGGAGAGATTTTATGAGAGACTTGAGAAGACTTTTGCAAAAGATGAAACCAGTGACAGTTGAGCAGAGATTTGTTCCCTACCAAGGTGCCTCTCTCCCCTTTGATTTACTTTCCAACTGTGCTGCTGGCTTTGTGGGCTTTTGTTCCCTTTGCAATGCTGATGGAGACAGGGAACAAACATGGAGAACTAATTACAAAGTCAGGATTTGTGCAGAGAGGAAAGAAGCCACAGCAGGCCAGGCACAACAGAGCATGGTGCTGTGCTGGTCTTGCTATGGGGTGTCTGTATTCTTTGGAAGGAATGTCTAACCAAAATAGTTGGAAATGCTCTGTGTCACAGGCATGAGGAACCCATAATAAGTCAGTTTGGAAAGGATTAAGGTTCTTCTGGTGGTGATGTTCTGAAATTCACAAACAACTGTCAGCTTAGATTAGACACCTCTGATTTACGCCACTCCAAGTCAGCAAAAGCATCCCTTCAATTTAGGGAGTTCTACCAGGTATTCTACAAGGCTCCAGGCAACACCTGAAATATTAACACGCTCCCTGCCCTGCAGCAGTGACCTATATAGTCACAGAGCAACCTGTTCTCCATGAAGTGTTTGTGCAGTCACATCTTGACCATCCTCAGCTCAAGTTCAGGGGTGTGACCTCTGAGCTAAGACTCAAGACATAGTTATAGCTTGGGGTTGAGGGGAAAGGTGGGAATGCCTATCAGTTTATATAGAGAGGCAGTATCAATTTTTATAGGGAGGCTAGACTGCTTTCTTTGGTTTTTTTGTGTGGTGTTTTTTTTTTTTTAAATTTGGTTTGTTTTTTTTTTTAGTAGGAAGGACTGGATTCATGTGTGTCTCTACCTGCATTTTACTTTCTCGGAGTTATGTCTGTAGTTCAGAAATGTTAATCTGGCAGAAGGGGAAGGGTGGCCTTGAGAAGCGAAGCTGAAGAACAGCTGGAACTGAGGTGACTGTAGAACAAAACATGGCCAGTGACATGGGGCATCTTGCCTTGGTAGTAGGTGGCAGGTCTGGTGGCATGATTGAGGGAGTGAGGGCGGAAAAGGTGAAAGCCCAAACTGTTCAGTAAGTAGATAGCTGTCTCTGTGGTGAGAGGAGTATGGTAAGTTCCAGTCTCTGGAGTATCTTTTTTATAGGCACTGGAGGGTTCTTAAATCTAAACTTTTTGGCCTCATTTCCTTTGAGTGCCTGATGGTCTTCCTCATCTAAGGAAGAAAGGATGAGCAGCCACAGATGTTTCTGAGATCATGTGAATTACTGTCAAGGTTGTCTGGGTTTCAGTTTAAGTTAATTTACTCATTATGAGAGCAAGAAGCTCTAATGATTTTGAAAATTCAATATTTTTCTTGGAGTTTTTTTAGATTCGGGTGGGAACCATGCTTTGGTTCTGCCTTATTTCTTTGTCTATCATGATTTTGGGCTGGTGCACAAAATGAAGGGGGTGTAAGAAATGACAAAAACATACCAGTTCCAAGTAGCTGTTTCTGCACAGTATCAGTTACCTTTACCCAAGTCTAGTTGAAATAGCCCAGAATTGCTTAGATGTAGACAAATGCTTGTTGATCATGGTTTGAGTGGTGATTATCATGCCATTTTAGGTAGAAATTGTTTGGATGGTTGTGTGATAGGATCAGTTGGTGGTAGATCCATGAGGTTAGGGAATTTACCAAAGGAAAAGTATTTTCTTGTGAGTCCTGGTGGCACTGTTCAGGAGCTTACTTTGATCTTAAAGTTGAGAACAGGGGGA
>VYZP01000945.1:120253-249385 GCA_013400635.1 Hypocryptadius cinnamomeus
TCAAGATTGACACCATGGGCACCTACCACGGGATGACTCTGAAGTCTGTGACGGTGAGTGGGAAATCTTGGCTTAAATATGTTTTATAGACATGATTGTAAACATATATACAATGTATGTTTGGAGATACAGAGAGCTTGTCCTCCTGGCCTAGGCTCTGGAAGGTCACTTAGACTGAGTAACAATTGGTGAAAGTTGTTGTCTATGAAAAGCCAAAATGTGTTTTGTTTGATCTGCATGTTCTAGAGGTCTGTGCCCCAGGGATTTGTTTGTCTGCAGTAAAAAGGTGTGCTGGGAAGGCTTCTTGAGGTGCAGCCTTTTTCTGTTATACTTAGCATACCCAGGTTTTTGCTGACCCTTAGGTGTGGCTGGAAAGGACATAAGTGATAAAACTGTACTCAGAAAACTGAACTAATAAACCCGGGTTTTGGAGTATTGCTCTGTTTCCCACTCTGCATTTAATAAAGTAAATGTTTTTGGTGGTGGAAGAGTTAGACCTCAGCATTACTGTTAAAGCTTTCTAGCCTGGTGAGATGGACTTCTATTGCATGCTGTACAATGCTGTCAGTGGGAACTGCAGCATTCACAGATGAGAAAGAGAGACCCTCAAACAGATTCCCTTTTCTTTCTTTGGCCAATGTTTGCCTGCTTTTGTGCAAGTGGGTTGAATGCTCTCAAATAAATGCGATTTTGATGTGATGGTAAGTATGACAGATGCTAGAAAACTGCTGTAGTGCCCTCATTAAGGTTTTTGTCAGCTGCATACCTGTGTAAATGTGATGAGTAGACAGCACTAAACACTCTCCTAAATCCATGCACTACTTCTAGTTTGCACTTGTCATTTGAACATAAAATAGGATCTTGAGTAGAAATTTCAGA
Organism: Hypocryptadius cinnamomeus; assembly: GCA_013400635.1. Taxonomy (NCBI): domain Eukaryota; kingdom Metazoa; phylum Chordata; class Aves; order Passeriformes; family Zosteropidae; genus Hypocryptadius; species Hypocryptadius cinnamomeus. The sequence continues at coordinate 121,133 of VYZP01000945.1, forward strand.
CAAACATTCAAAGGTTTTTTGTTTGATAAAAGTCCTTTCCCAAGTCTTTCATTCCCAACTCCTCATGACCTAGCATACTGTAAAAGAAAATGGAAGGGAATATTTAAGGAAAGAATCTACTTAGCAGTAAATAGTTTAATTTCTAGATGAATTCAGAAATTGATTGGATGAAGAAAAAAGATAATCTGTTATGTCTGAAGATTTGTTCTCGAACTTTGCATGAATTTGGGCTGCTTTATGAGGAGCCAAAGTGTTGTTATACCAAACCCAGGTTTCTCTGGGATATCATACCTGCTTCAAGGGGTAGGGATTTGAAATGGGTTAATAAATAGGTTCTGTTTAAATTGTTCTGTGGGGAGGAAAAGGAAAGAAGAAAGAGAAAAACAAGATTATAGTAAAGCAGAAATGTTGAAATGTTTTAAGCTTATAAGTGTAAAATCTGTAAAAGTGAAGGGATGCACAGTAAATCTAAAAATTATATGTTTTTTAAAAGATGATAAAAATAAGTAAGTTTTTTTGTTCTAGGAATCCTACCTCACTATTGAGCATACTGCCTAGGGTTTTGAGGTTATTAAACTGTCCTTGTTGGTTTCTTCCATTTAAGAAGAAAATGTAATAGATATTAAATTACAAGTAAACCTTTTTTTAACATAAACCAGAATTTTTTTGAAATAACTGTTTAAGAGTGCACGACTGCACATAAAGCATCATCTGGTGTCATGAGAAATATTAAAACTCCATCTGTTACTCAGCTTTTGTCTAAGAAAGAACTGGTGAGGGATTTTTGGAGCCTTATTTTCCAGACTATTAAAAAGGTGCCCTCAATATTTAGCTCATTCATAAATTGCAGTGACATCCTGGCTTTGTGTTTCAGATGGGGGAGAAATAAATCTGTTAAGTATGTTCATCTGTTTTGTCTAAACTTTGTCATAGTGATGGACCACTCAGTTCTAACCCTTAATGTCAGATCATATTTTTGTAGAGAATAGTTAATCTCCTGCCACTTGTCAAGTTTCATATTTTGCTTTTACTCAATGCTTTTTTGTGGTTATTTTATATATTTTTTATGCTAGACAAAATTAAGGAGGAAATGGGAAAGTAATTCTTCCCCTAGGTGTTTAATGGGAAAGTACATTATACTCATTGGCTAAATCATAGGAATGTGGAGGATAGCATTGGAATTCATTCACCTGCATGATCTCATTGCTGTCCTCATAGTATTGGTATAATTCCTGTAGGAACTCATCAAACATTTCGAAGGAGTTAAGAGTTCTAGGTAGCTCTTGATTACAGGCTCTCTTCAAACTTCAAACCTCTGATTTCCAGATGGATGCTCACGTTTGAAAGCCTCTTTTTTATGCCACTGCTGTCCTTGACATGATGGCTCCTCCATTTTTCCTGTGGTGTTTGCTTCCATTAATGTATTTCTGGGGTGTGGTCAGATTCCCTTAAAACTTACAGTTCTTACCTCCAGTGTAAAGTGATCCACTGTTTGGAGTTGCCCACCTGTTTCTCGTGCAAAATTTGTAGAAGATTTTTTTGTTTTGTATTATATTCCCTACACTTGCACTCTGCCTTACTGTAATTCTCTGTAATGATTTTAATGAAATGTGCAAAACTTATGTTTTGTGTTTGTTCTTGCTGAAATGTGAGCTGTCCTAGATGCTTGTTCTTTTTAACAGCAAAACAAAAACTTCTTCATCTTGACTGCTTTCTTTTCATCAGTGATGTTGGAAACTTTCTTAGCTTTCAGAATTTGTGCCAGAGCAGATGGTGAATGGTGGGCTTTTTCTGAAGTAATGTCAGCTAAAATAACTTGTGCTGCTGGCAGTTCTTCCCTGTAACAGGGTTTTTGCTTGATTGGCACACTACCTCTTAGGAAGAACTGACTTATTTATTGAATTTTTATTGTGAAGGCATGATCTCATTATTCTGGACCTGGAATTGTTTATAGCAAGGCATTTTCCTCAGAAAGATTTTTTTTAAATATTTTTTTTCCTTATTTTAATACCTGTGTCACCTTCTGTTTGCCTGGATTGGTGATGTTTTGGAAAATTAGTAAATAAGCTAATGGTTCCCCAGCAGCTCAGGTAGCAAACTGTTCAGCATGACTTTTCAGAACCTGCAGGTCTCCCTGCAGGCTTTACTTCCAAGCATAATCCCCTGTGTAGCAGAAGAACTCCTGGTTTTTATCCAGGAAAGTTTGGTGTTTGAGGTGGATCAGTCTTTGGAAGAGAAGTATGTTTGTATTTCTGTACCACACAGGGTGTGAGGTGATGCTTAAGCTGATGTTCTGAACATTCTTTGTTACTTGTGTAAATTTGACATGTTTGGGGCTTTAGCCTCCTGCTGTTCTGGAGAGTGGTGTTAACTTGGAGGCCAGTGTCATCTGGTGGAAGCCTAGAAGGTGGGTCTCAGCTTTTACATACAATGAAATGGAATTTTGGACTATTCATTTCTCTAACTAGGATATGTGAAGCATTTAACTGTTAGTGTACCTCAAGATGTGTAAATATCAGAACAGACCAGTTAGCTGCACCTAGGGCAGGATAGGAAGAAATTGATTGTTCTGTGAGCACCTGATAAAGCTGAACTCTTCCAAGCTGAGGGCATGCTTTGTATTGACTGTGTGCACTTGCACATAATATTTGTTTATCCATTACAGTAATAGTCATGGTGATGCTGGTTTTACTCATCTTTGTGCTTTTATCCTTGAGTTCTCATGGCTTTAATATGAAAGAAAGAAATAGCATGAAAGGCTGTGGAGTTCTGTAGGGTGATTTCCTCTGAGTTCTGAGTGCCCTGGCTAGTCAGGAGCTGTGATTCAGGGAGCTGGAAACTTGTGTTCAAGTGAACAAGAACTGCATAGCTCTACAATGGGCCCTTGGAGAAATTATTTTTCTTCCTGGAAAAATCTCCTGGTTTCAACTTGGGGTTTCTTTTAGCATTCAGGGCTGCTGAAGCTTGGGAGCTTCCTTTGTCTTTGGTTTTTGCTGCTAGCAATGGAATGTGTCATTGATCATCTGCACATTTGCCAGAGCTACTGTTGGCATTTCTTCTTCCTGTTCAGTGAACAGGCAGGTGCAAGAGCTCCTGTAGGACTGAGCTGATGGCCTTCCCAGAGAGTCTGGAGCTACACCTGGATGATCAGGATGGTTAGTGAGGACTTCACTGGAGGCACTTCACTTATAACAAACTCAAATGCAAATTTCTGTGGTGTATTCAAACTTTGTAAATAAGAAATTCTATGTAAATTTTCGGTGCTTCTGAGTGGAGTGATATTTTTCCTCCAAACTGACAAAAGTAACATCCCTCTTACCATTGTACACTGCCAGACTTTACAGCAGTCTCTGGTAAAAGTGCCCTGAGTAAACATATGAGAATATCAATAATTAAGGTAAATGCACTACATTTCAGTTACAACAAATACATTTCATATCCTAGCAGGAACCAAGTAATTAAAAAGGAGTCCCTATGTAAACCACACTACAAGCAGGTCTAATTTCAGAAGAATTGGAGACTGGTTCAGCACCCCTAAGGTCAACAACATTTTTCAGTCAGTATCAGATTTGGGGAATTAATTAATCAAAGGATTTTACTGTTATTGCCCTCAAAATCTTTTGAATTGGATATAATCTCTGTAGTTTTTTTAACTGAGAGGTTGTTTAACCATCTCTGGTGTATCTTCAAAGGAATAGTGTGTAGTGTAAACAAATGGAATTACTAAATTATGGCACTTTACAGACTGAGCCACTGGAGAGGAAGCAGTTGGGGCAGAAACTATTAACATGGTGTGTGCATGTGTTTCATATAAAAGACTTAAGAAAATTGATATGCTTCTGTGTGAGGAGGTAAATCCACAGGATCCTATAATTGGTCATGAGCAATTTGTGATTCAGTGCCAAAATTCAGAATAGTTGTTTAGAAGCATATGGTGGAGTTGGACGTTGTCTCTCAGTGTTCAGATAAGTAACACTTTTAAAAAGAAATAAAAACCTAATACATCTTTAATATTAGAGATGGAAGACAGATACCAGCTTATCCACATCAGCAGTTTTCTGTGTCATGTCCTAATCTCATTAAAATGTTGGGGGACAGTGGGATTGAGGGAGGAATCAGCTAAACAATGGACTCTTTGAAATATTTGAAACAGGCTCTCAAGTGCTGCATAATTTCTGTGCAGCCTGTTCATAAGGTGGTCATTATTCCCAGTGTGAGTGCAACAGCAGCCTGCCTACACCCCCACTCCCCTCTGCAGACTGAGCAGCATTCTGTGAATTCTCTCTGTGCATCCTATTCAGTTTTTAACCAGCAAAAGGAGATGAGCAAAATTGTGATAATATAAAATCATAAAGTTACATAGATTTTCATGGAGAGCAGGTGTTTTTCCATAGATGATATTTGAGGTAGATACTTGTTTTTATTGGGTTTGTAAATAATTTTTCACCATAAATATACTGCTCTGTAACTAATCCAGCCATACCCATGAGGTCCTTGGTCCATTAGGGTTAAGGGCCGGGACATGACCATGAACTCAAAAAATCCTTTAGCTGGAGAAATGGATGTTTCTCCAGAACACTCTGCCAACAACCTAACACTGCTCTGGGGTAGCAGACAAGAAAGCTTTGTGTGTCTGTATTACTCTAATGAGAGTAGATAAAATGCAACCAAGAACTATTACTGTATTTTATATTTAAGGCCCACACAACAGTTTCAGTGGTTGGCATTTCATTGCCTCAGTTGTGTTTCAAATATTAAATTGCTTTCCCTTGAAGAGTTTTAGTGTAAATAGTGAAGCTGATACAGACCAAGAAAAATCACATACAAATGCTGCTTTCAAGAAAATGTGTTAGGTTGAACAATAGTGCACTCGTTTTCTTTGGGGCTGTAAATCGTGTACGTCTGTGCCAAGATACCTGACTGTTGTACTGCACTACACAATGGAACTGCCTGGTTTGTTCCCTCTAATAGCTTTGCTTTTATGTTGGGGCTAAGAACTGCAAGTTCAACTAAAGACAGGGATGTTGTATAATCAGTCATGCCTCAGGGAGCTAGGCATTGCTGTGTGGCACCAGTGTGCTGCTGAGCAAGGCCTGGAGCTGTGCAGCTTTGCCCTGAACGAGCGTGCCTGGGGTCACTGCTGCGTGTACAGTGAGCTGTGGCAGTGCTCTGCGTGCTCGTGGCACACAGGACATCACCATGTCTGGCTGGCAGCTCCTGGAGAGCTTTGAATGAGGAGTGCCAGACAGGAGAACCCAAAGCATTTCTGAGCATACATTCAATGGGAGCTTTAGACATCCAGGAAGCTTTACTTAAAAAGGCTTGAGAGCCTCAGGCATGCTTGGTATGAGCTCTGAGATGACCTCCTAGACCTGTCTTGATCCAAAGCTGCATGACAGGAGTGTATTTGCCAGCTCTAGGGGTATCCCCTGAGAAACTCATCTGCCATGTGCACTGTGTGCACTAGGACTGGGATCCTTATAAATGTTTCAGGAGTCACTCTCATTTGGAAACATAGCCCCAAATAAAACTGCCTAGGACACTTCATTTGTGTTCTTTGGATTAGATGTCCACCTTTACTTGAGTTCTGTATAGGGTTCTGCTTAGATTCATTTGTGTTTCTCAGGTCTTTGGGTTTGTGTCTAATCAAAGTTTTGTAGGGTGCTGCTCAGTGCTGCCAACTGAACATGAACTACAGATTTTTATACTTTGTCCTAAGAGTTCTGAGCAATCAGACATCATGCACTGCACAAGCTTATTTTAAACAACTGGGTCAACGCCTTTCCCTCTACAAATTATCTCCAAACATCTCATGAATGTCTAACAGCTGCATCTTCACCTGACAGTTCTGGGAAAGAACAGCTCTGCTGTTATGTAGGGTTGTAATTTATTCACACCTACTGAAGGTGGTGTAAAGGTGTTGCAGACCCAGTAGGAATGAGCATGTGTCAGATGGGGGATCAAAAAATAATTCACTTTAACATACCTTCTTCTCCCTGCAGGTTATGGGTAGCCATCCTCTTGTCTTGGAATTAGAGTTTTAACAAAGTTCTGAAGGTTTCTAGCAGTTCATGATACCGTAACTAAATCAAAATTACAGTTAAAGAATTTAGCAATCATCTGAGTAATTCATGTAACTGGTGTGAGAACAGAGTCAAGATTTCCTACTCTGGTCAGTTTTGGAGATTATACCATTGTCATTAGGCCCTGTGACACTTTACTACTTAGTTGTTTGCTTGTAGTAGAGTAACGTAGAATTCATTATTTGTGGAAACAAGTTTTCTGCTTTTTCTACGTGGAGTACTTGCTTACATCTTAGTACCATAGTCATATCTTCTTCTGAGCTTGGGAAGTAGGATAACTTGTTACCTTAGCAATATCCATAGGAACTGCCTCAGAGCCCAGGCTCATGTACATCTCACTCATGCCATTTACTACTGCTCAGTTAAGCTAGAGCACACTCTCCTTTATGATTTGTTTATAATTATTTTTGTACATTCTGTGCTTACTCCTTACTGATGCCCTCTTTGAATACACTTAAGGACTGTTGTTTCAATTTGTGGACTGTGTTCTGGTGTTGCTCTTTTAAAGGTCCACTTCCTTTCCTTTTTCTTGCAGTTGTGGCTTAATTTTGTTGTTTAGTTGAGTTTTTTTTCCCCTTCTGTTGAATTGTTTCAGTATGTAGCTGGGAGTGTGTGATACCAGAGGGTCTCTCTGTCTCAATGTGGCAGATTTTGTTCACAGGTACAGAGTTATTACAGCACTGTGGCATGGGCAGGCGTTCTTCAGTTCTTCAGTCAGAATATATAAGGCAAAGATAGTCTTTTCTAAGTGCATTAAACCTGCAGAGCTCAGAACTGAGACAGAACTTTAGATGCAAATGTTGCTGGAATGCTGAGGCAAGAGCCCTGGCTCTTAGTCCTTTGGGGGGATGGATTATAAGTGATGTCATTGGGCACTATTTCCAGGTAGTGCAACATAGCTAATGAGAAGATCCAGTTAGAATTGCAAAATAGAACATATTTTAAAGCTTTTTTGGCAGCTCCTGCTTGCATCATTTAAGAAGGAAATTGATTAAGAGTGACTATATTTATGTCTCAAAATTTGTGAGATTTTAGTGTTCCATCTAAATCCAGGTGTTAATCTGCCTGTGTCTTTCATGCAGCCACACTGTTGCTGCTGAATCAGCATCCTCACTTTTAGGATGTCTGTGGGCAAAGTCCTCATTTACTCAGGTTTGCTCCTGGTGCTTCTTGATAACATTCTGATCAGTGCAGGCTTTCTTGTTAGGTAAATGAACTCTGCATAAATTATGGCTCACTCACCTGGCATTTGGGCAGCAGTGATCATTCCTCCCAGGATGTACCTGTGGCTGTGAGCTGCTGGGCTGCCATCTGGAGCTGGATTTGTGCTTGCACTGAGCAATATGCTAGTGCTGACACCACTCACATCACTGTGCTGCTGCAAGGGTGGGTCCTGGCTCTTTATTCATCTCAAACTCAGCTGAGCTGAGGGAGTAAAGGGGAGGTGTGTGTGTGTGCAAGTGCATGTAGGCAGGCACTGAATGATGCATTGGCTGGTTTAATTCTCATTCACCACTTTCTCTGTTGGACCTCATTGTTCCCAAAAGGCTTGTGGGATTTTCTGGAGATTTTTGGTTTGGGACTTTTCTAAGTAACATGAGCCTCATGCAAATGGGACTTAACACTGAAGAAGGTGATCTGGTAAAAATAAATCTGGTTCCTTACCTTTGTGAATCAATAAATGTGTAGCCTGAATGCAAATTTCTTGGAGAGACAAACATTTTTATTTTCTTTTAAAATGTAAAAGGCTAACCTTTTACATCTGTAGTACTTAACTATTTTGGATAATGAACATTTGTCCAATGTACTTAAAATATCAAATTTATCTAAGGCAGTTGGTAAATTGAAAGACATTTATAAATAACTTTGAGAACAACTGTGTTTTTTACAAATACATCATTTAATTAGCTGGCCTATTGTTATATATGACCCAGACCCCAAGTGTGAATGAGTTATAGAAGTTTTATTGAGACAAAAAAAAAAAATAAAATCAGCAAACCAAAAGGGACAGTGCTGGGAGTGTGGCAAAATGCCAGAGGCTCGTGCACAAAATGGTGTCTTCACCTGTTATCCCCCAGATATTGCATCAGCTTCATGCACATTTATTTTTGGTTTTGCGTAGTCTCACCCCATGTCACTCTTTGGCACCGATGTGGTTTTGTGGCTGTGTTATCAGGGTCCTCACTGGATGGAGTTCTCCTCCTTTTGAGGCTGAGTCTCAGAAGTTTGTTAGCAACAGTCAAACAATGCAAACTCATGAACCCACATTGCAGCACACCAAACCATACTGTCCTCGTGAAAACCAATTTCACAACTAGGCTGTTGTAACAACATTAACCACTTCATAACATAAATTATTATCTTAATATTAACAACATTATAATAGCAATTCAGATAATACTTTGTGAAATCCACTTCCCACTAACTTGTTTCTCACACCTATAAAACTGTTAGTTAGACTTTATACAACATGAATATTAACAAAGCATGTTTTTATTTCATCTTACATTTCCATTGCATTTGGCACATTAAGGTTTAGGAAGTCCAACTCTTCAGCTGGTTTGCTGCTTTAAGAAACTTAGGATGTATTTTTGGAATTTAAATCTCTTCCTTTCTGTCTCTCCATGAAGATATATGAGTCAGTTTTGTGCATGAGCAATAGATATGCTTTTAAAATTCAGTTCAAGTGCGAAGGAAAACTTGGTGTGACTAAGCAAAGTGATGTAGTGATGTGATAAGTTTGCTTGTAGTTAACTGTCAGTCTACTGGCTGTAAATTCATAGTACTTTTAATTTAGAATATTGTTAAAAAATTCTAGGTTTCTTCAGGTGAGGGGGGTGTCTCTTGGTGCTCTCCCTTGGCCTGGAGGGAAATGCAGCTGCTGAGTTACAGATGGGTGATTTGGGGTGGCTTGGTGCTGCTGTTTGGAGGAGACACACAGAAAGCACTGCCTGCCTTTCACTCCCTGGGAGCAGTAATTCGAGGGTTTAATTTCCCTGGCCAGCAATTTTCATAAAAATTGACAAGGCAATAACTTTTCTCCAGGTTTTATTGAAATTGGGAAGTAGTTTGGAACCATACTGTGGGAGAAGGGAGGGAGTGTTACTGAAGCAGACTGTGAAGAGCTCTGTTTGCTGAGGTGGGGAAAAAACTAACTCTGCTTTTGCTTTAGCATAGGAGACTTGAGGTTGCAGCTATTGTGCAGCACTATCCCTCAGCCCCACTTCCCAGTTACCTTTGGTGTAAATCAGGCAAACAGATTTACATATAACTGAAATAAAAATGGAATACAGTCATCAGTAAAGCAGATAACCTGCCTGATTAATTGTGTTTTATCATGGTTGCTAACTAACAAGAGACCTGTGGATGGAAAGGGCTTTATAATGACTTAAGACAAATATTTTGTAGCTAATAATACGTAGAATATATTATAATATACAGAACATATGCAGCTACCTTATCTGGGTCTCTAAAAGCCATTCTGTTTTAGGGTGATGATGTGTGCTGTTGCAAATAATTATTTTTATAGTAGCTTTCACACATATAATTATGTCTGGAAAGTAATGTCAAGAAAATGCTTCCAAAAATATCTGGACACGAACAGCAGGTGAAATGCAGATTAAAGTAGTAAAATACATATTAAAATCCTAAATGGATTTTAATGCTGTATTAGAAATTAAAATCTAAAGGGACTCTGAACTGCCTGAATGTTACATCTGATTTTTAAGGGTAGGTTTATAGCTGGCTCAGATTTCAAAGGTGAAGTTTTAATAAGTAATTCCTTGTTCATGAAATCTTTCGAAAACTGTGTTTGCTGGTTTGTTACAGTTCCCATTCAGAATAATGAAAGTGTCTAATCAGGCAGTTTGCTCACCTAAGGTGAGCTAAATATTTAATATGGGTAGCTTGCATATGTGTGGTATTGTACTGCACAACAAAACCACAGATTCAATATGTCTCTTATATTCCTTCCCCTGGCAGGGCTCAGCAAGACTCTTAATGTCCTTTTATTTTCTTCTCTGGAAAGCTGCCTGCACGTGGCTTGTAATGCCAAACACTGTGAATTGTAATCCTTTCAAATACCAATGTGGGTATTTGATAATTTTAAAGAATGAGTACCCTAACAGTAATCCATATGCAGGGAACATTTTATAGGTGGAAATTTGCAGTTCACAGAAAATATTTTCACCTATTATTTTATTACTCTTTTATATGGAGCTGAGAGAAATAGAATATAAAAGGTAATAAATACTCAATATCCTCCAGGTTAAGATCCAGTATGGATTAAAATTAAGCACTAGGATAGTGTTACTAATATTAGTATACTAATATTTGTGAAAGTTTTCAGTTGTGAATAAAAATCATATCTTTAAGGAAATAATGTAACTTTTCCTGATGCCTCTCCTGAGTGGAATGGAAGTGATTGATTAACCTGATATTTAATCTTTGGCATGCTTCAGGGAGTTTCTGCCATATGTTCAGTAAAGTGGTGTTTCTTTAGTGAAGTCATATTTAAACTATGGTAAAATGCATAGAAATGTATTGTTACTTAATAAATGTGGCATAACTAAAGAGTGTTCACAGCTTATGATTTTTCCCCCTCCTCCCCTCTTTTTCTTTTTTCTCCTTTAAACAAAAGACTGACTTTGGCTCAAATAGGCTTGGCCAGTTTTCTCTCCCATCACATTCCCCAGAAGGAAGCTAAATTAATTCTGTCCATAAGAAGATTAAAAGCTGATGGGGTGGGCAGATGTTTTATTTTCTCGGGGGTGAAGGAAGTAGCATGAGCTTCTCTGGCAAGTCTGAAGATAATGGTGGTGGGAGGGAATGTTTTGCTTCTAGTTAAATTGCAGAAAGGCATTTATACCTTTCTGTAATACATTTCATGTGCTCTTTGACATTATCTTAATGGAAAAATAAAGATGTATTCTGGGTTTATGTATTAGTAGTTCATTTACTCCAACACTGATTTGTAGTGAATCTGTTAGGCTTCAGGATAAATTTAGGTGTTACTGTGAATTTTATTTGCTTTTTACTTCTTTATTTTTCACTTTTAAATGTTTAAAACTCAGAATTTTCCTACATTATTTATATCTCAGTTCATTTTACTTAGTTTAGTTAGTTTTCAGTTCTTTTGCTTAATGTTCTAGTATTTTTCTTTTCTGTTGATAAAGCCCTGGCTGCAGTCTGGCTTACTCCTTATGACCAAGCTCCTGTAGGAGAAACTCATGGTGGACCCTGTGTGCTTTCTAGCAGAATGCACAGAATTCTCTTCTTGGACTGAACTGATTCTTAACCCCTGAAGTCTCATCTCTCTGTGGTGGCCTCCAGCCTGATGCTGACCTGGGAGCTATTCAATAATTTAAAATGACAAGTTACTTCCTTTCTCATCTCAGAATCCTCCTGGATTCCAGGCTTGTTAAGGGATTTTGTTATAAATAAATAGGTTTTTGGAGGTGCCTTTGTGCTCACACAAAATACAATTTGAAAAAAAAATAGCTGTGCAAAGCTTTGGGGTGATAAAAGCCCTCCCTGTGTCTGAAACGTGACCATGGTTCTTCCTGGTAGCCTTGGTGTCTCTGTCAGTCAGTGCCCTTCAGGGGCTTGAAGACCTTGTGGAACTTCCTCCCAGATTTCTCTTGTAGCTCCTGAGCTCCCCAAAGCAGGATTTGTTTTTATGGGTTAAAATCTTAATTAATATTTCACTTGTAATGAAACATATCAGGACTTTGCAGGGTGGAGCTGTTGCCACCTGAGCATGGCTGGGAGTCATTAGGAAGTTAAGAGTCTTCAATAATGGTCTGTGTTTTCCTGTTGAAGCAAGTACTTCATAGTTCTGCCATTCACAAATAACCTTTTCTCCTGAATACAATGGATGATGCAATCTAAAATGGCAATATACAAGTATTCCTTAAGGCTATATCTAGATCAAGGCACTCAAGCAAATTAAAGCAAATTACCGAAGTGTTCAACATCAGCATTCATAAGTTATAATGCATTAAATTGCCATTGGCTGGTGATGTCTTTAGGAATAAAATTAATTTAGTGAGCTGTATGTAGTTTAATTTCCTTGGTTTACAGTGAGTGAAGGCCAATTTACTTCTGCATTGGACAACTCCCATGGGAATTCAGTGCATTTAAATTAATATGTTTTGACTTCTCACCTTTCCTTGGATCTTGTTAAGCCTTCAGATTTTTGTTCTCCCATGAAGTTTGGGAGCAGCTTCCCCAGCCTGTCATACATGACTGCTGCTCCTCTGCTTGCTGGGGTCCCGTTCCTTAGTGCTGTGTGTATCTCACATGGGATTACAGATTTGATCTGCACCAGGGCCACAAATAAAATGCACTTGCTGCTCTTCCCTGCAGGCACCAATGGCTGGGTTGTACAGAGCCATGCCAGTGTTTATTAACTAACCTGCAGAGCCTGCATGTTTTCCACCATGCACAGTTCAGGATCCTCTCGATCTCATGGACATCCAGCAGTAAATTCAGTACCTTCTAAGCTTTCCATAATGCATTTGTTCTGTGTGTATATAGAGAGAGAGTTAAAAATTGTGAAGGTATTTTTAACTTTGGGTTTTATTTTGGTTGGCAAGCACAAGGGTAATTTGTTTTGCTTTCAGTTTTATGTTTGGGGTGTTTAAGTTGAGAAAAGCATAGGAAATTAAATTGCTGTGGATGCTTAATAGGCTGTTTATTTTTGGGCATAGTCAGTGCTTTCACACTTTACTTCAATTGTCATTACACAAGAAAAAGCACTCATTTCCAGTACTTAAACTGATGAATTGAAGCCTACCACTTAAAATTTGTCCACTTATTTACTTACATAAGCTCTTTAAGGCAGAATATTTTCTCTTTTAAGTGCTTGTCCTGCCTGTGTATTTCCCCTGAAGTATGAGTTTGTGGGTTTTGCATCTTTTATCTCCCTGTTTAATAGAAAGAGATGTACTGTGCAATAGTTACTCAAGTGCCACAACTTACAAAGTTTTTAATTACTGCCCATTATTCTACAGGATTTCTACCGGGTTTTAAAAATATTTTCCATTTAATGCAGTTAGCAGCAGCAGAAAAAATGTTCTGATAATTTCTGCTTCCATTCTGCATGTGTGGAAGATGGTACAGTCCTAGATTACAACATCCCTGTAGTTGAATCTGTGTAGGTGAATTTCTGTCTTCTGTCCTTGTATTTCTCAGTAAATGGGGAAACTTGGGTAATATTTCTGTGACTTGTTGGCTAAATTTTACCAACTGTTTAGGGAGGGAGTATTGGTAGTAACAGGTCCTAATCAACATTTATTTATATTTAGGTTTTTTTGAAACAAGTGATTTTGATTTGGTCTAATATAATCTCATGCCACTGTTAAGTAAAGAGTTGGTCTGCAATATATGATCAATTCTCTAAAGGACTAAATCTTATTAGAAAGCTTTGAAAACATTCTATAGAAAATTCAGAAACTGTAGTTTGGTATTTATTAGAAAGAGACAGGTTTGTGTCATCTCTGGGAGTCATTGGTTTTTAGGGAGTTAGTGTTCACTTGTTTGGAAGGACTAGTTAGAAATTTCTCTGAGAGTGAATGTTTAATGTGTTTTTGAGGTGTTTGGGTGAGGAGGGAGATTGTTATGGGGTTTGTATAGAAAATGCTTTGTTTTTCATATTGCATCTTGCAAAGACTTGCTTCTGGTAGGTTACAGCATATCTCTGATAACTTGAGAAAACCTCTAGCTGTGAAGAGGTAGTTGTAAAAGAGAAATAGGACAACAAAAAAAGAAAGCTTTATTGGTAATTGGAAAAATAATTATCTTTTTTTTCTGACTTCCCAAAATCCAGGGACAACACATTCTTATCTGTATTGGCCACTGAAACAAATGAAATGCCAAATATTTTAGTTGGCTGTGGTGGGAGGCAGTCTTTTTTTTTTTCTATGGCAACACATCTCATTGTCATCATTTTTCACTTCAAGTAACTGACAAAGCCAGTGTGAAATATGTTCAGCAAATATGTAAAGCTATTTTTGCCCAAGTCTTAAAGTGTCATCAAAAAAAAAAGAGGAAATTGTCGAGCACCTTGGGTTACACAACTGAACATGATGAAGAGTGTGAAGGCCCGTGTGAACCCAGTGAAGTTCAGCAAGTTCAAAAGGTGCTGCACGTGGGTTAAGGCAGTCACAGGCTGCGAGAAGGACTTGGGGTTCTGGTGGATGAAGAGCTGGACATGAGCCAACAGTGTGCACTCACAGCCCAGCAGGTGAACTGAATCCTCAAAAGCAGGGTGGCCAGAGGTCAAGAGAGGGGATTGCTCCCTGCTGAGACCCCACGTGCAGTGCTGCATCCAGCTCTGGAATGCCCTGCACAGGACAGGCATGGTGGGCCTTTAGAGCAGCTCCAGAGGAGGCTCTGAAGGTGCTTGTGGGGCTGGAGCTCCTCTGCTCCAAGGACAGGCTGAGAGCTGCAGAAGAGAAGGCTCTGGGGAGACCCCGCTGCAGCCTTCCTCAAAGAGGGCTTGTAGAAAAGAGGGAGAATGTCTTTTGACAAGGGCACAAGTGATAGGACAAGGGAGAACAGTTGAAGAGGGGAGATTTAGATTTCAATTACATGTCAGGAAGAAATTCTTCCCTGTGAGGGCGGTGGGGCACTGGAACAGGTTGCCCAGACAAGCTGTGGAAGAAGTGCCCATCCTTTCAGAGTGTGGGCATTGTCCAACTGCAATTGATGTTACATTTAAACTGGATTATAGTTGTGTGTGCTGAAATGGCTGCACTTGGAACTGGAGCAGAACTTTGCTGTGTCCTAGCCAGGATCTGTCAGCATGGACTGCTTGCTGCAATCCCATTGTTGTGAGAAAAAAGAAACAACACTTAATGTTCCTGAGCATCTGTTTTGTCATGAACATGCTATGATTTATCTGTTCTGTGAGTAAATCAGGGTCTGATGAATTTGAGGACTATGTTAGTGCTTCAAGTGCTAATACTTGTAAGTCCAGGAGAATATTGTGATAAGAAATGGGGTAAAACCCACTCTCTTCTATGTAAAATATTTTACAATGAAAAAAAAAATAACACAAGATTGATAGGTGTTTTTTTTCCTTACAGAATTGGAAGAGGTAAAACATTGATACTTGACTGGTTGTCATAAGAAGCCTTACAGGCAAAACCAAAGTAGTGTTTCATAAAACTCTCCATTTTTGGAATGTGTGCAGAAGATGCTACTTAACAAAAGTGTGCTCATGGGTGTAAATTTTTTTTAATGAATAAGAGGATGGGTAGGGAAGAAATGTCATTGTGTAGTTTATTCTAGTTTTTCCATTCTGCTCTGCTAGCATGAAATTTGGACAATAAATCATTCAAACTGCTTAACATCTACTAGTAGAAAATATGGAAATGGTGGAAGGGGAAAAAAAAATTAAAATGTTTGAGGGATCCAGGCAGTGCACATCTTAATGACTAGGACAGCATTATATTTCATTCAGGCTTAGTGCCTCCAAATTATTGTCACAGGCCTGTCATTCCTTTATTAACATTAATGAAAGCTGGATATCTGAAGTTGTTTGCAGCATCCATTTCTCAACTGAATTTTGTTTATAAAAAAAATCAACCCTTTGATGGATGTAGCAAAACAGATTTGTCTGCTTTTTTAAAAGGGGATAATTCACAGCTGGATAGTAGGAAGTAGTGACTACAGCTTTTAACTCTGAATAAATTTTAATTTTTGTAAAGTAAAAGAATTGTCATTATTTATCATTCTTGCCCTAATTTTTTTTTAGACCATTTTGAGAATTCAGGGAAAAGCTTAGGTTTTTCAGTTAATGTGGATAACTTCCAAAGTAGTTAAATAATTAAAAAATTGATGAAATAATAAAAGCAAACTGCTGCATCAGGTTTTAAAAATAATTTCAGATTTGAAGACAGAATTTTGTCATGCCATCAATTAGAGGTATTATTGAAAATACTGTTTAAGATACATCTATATATAAGCAATGTGATTTCTGGGGGTTTGCTGGATTTTGGTTGGTTTTTGCCTTTTCTCTTTGGTATACCTCACTGTGGGTACAGCATAAGCTTTGTAATTTGCTTTTTGAGCAATAGAGGTGGTAGTTGATCCCTTAGGTATGTGTGAGTTATTTACCTTTATTTTAGAGTCTTGACTAACATTAAGAGTACCTCTGAATTGTTTAATTTCTTTACATTTTTGGGACATAAAAATGTTATCCTTTTCTGCACTAAAAACCAGTCAATAAAATACAATATTTTAGATTAGTTAAAGATGATACAATAGGAAATTGGTTCTCTTCATTCAGAAGGCTGGATAATTGAGTTGAATTTTTATGGCAGCAAAAATCAATGTCTAGGTGGACTTTGGAAGAATGCCTATAAAAGGACTGGCATTTGCATTAAGTGGCAGCACTAAATTTTTGACTGAGTCACAGATGGTACTTTCCAGTGTTTCTTTTTTTTTTGTTTTGTCATCTTGTATCAACCTGTATGTTAGGGCAAAACAGGTTTAAAATATGACGTAAATTGATGCTTCTTTTGAAAGTGATGACAGTGACACAAATCCTGAATGAAACCTGCAAGATTGTAGGTTATTCTTATTCTCAAAATAGTTCTTAGACCTCAGCTTGTTTAAATGCAGGGTATGTTAAATATTTAGGAAAGGCAGCGAGGAAGGTTTTGGTTTCCTTCAGTGTCTTGTCTGGTATTTTATTAACAAAGGATTTCTTGTGGCAATTGGTTTTTCTCGTTATAAACTTTGAGCCTGATGGAGATGTGGGAACACTTGGCCTTTCCAGAAGAAAAGATGTGGTGGGGTTGTGGTTTTTGAAGAGTGTGGAGGGATTTGGTGGTTTTAGGATGGCATGGATGTTTTTAATTTTTAATTTAGTATAAAAATTTAAAAAGTGTTAACAGCAAAAGAACTGGGAATACTTTACCTTCTGAGGACTTTTTTTTGTGTTGAAAAGATTTCTCTCTTAGATCCTTGCAAGCATGACTTTTTCTTCTGAAATCTGAATTTTTGTCATCTTGGGAAATTTTTAAAGATTTCACACTGTTTTCAGTATTTTAATCTTTTTTAGTTGGGTATATTGCAAGACATTATCAAAGCTGGTATCCTTAAAATGTTAGGATGACAAACACGTTTCACACACTTCACTTTTTAATGAGGTAAAGAAAAAGAGGCTTCTCCATTATGCCCACACTGAGCATCTGGAGGATCAGAGTGAGTGGTTCACAGAATATTCCTATTAAACAGTTGAAATGCCACTTATTATTAGCTAAAGCTAAATGGGCTAATAGGAGGTGGAGGCGTTGCTGTGATGCCCTTGTCCTCAGAGCACACTGTGTATTCCTCAGCTTGCAGTGTTTTGTTATTTAAAAAAGAGTGTAGTGGTTACAAACTGATAAAGATTGTATAAAAACACCAGTTTTTTCCTCCTCCTCTTTTCTTGAGCAAATGACATCTTGAAGGTCAGCAACAATTCACTCCACCCTTCAGAGAGTGGGTTTTTTCCTCCAGCCTGCCCAGGCTAATGAAAGCCCTTTGAGAAAAATCCCATCAAGGATTTTAGCAGCCTTGACTTCTCCACCCTGGATCTGCAAAACTCAAGCATTCACATGGAGACCTTTGCGAGTACATAAAGCTTTAAGCCACGAGTACTCCCTGAGCTGGAGGGACTTTTTTTTGAGTGATAATTCAAGGTTACTGCCTTGGTCAGAACATTTTGACCAAAAGCACAGTCTTGAGAAAAGTGAAGGGAATGGTTCGTACCCTGTGGTTATAGAGCAGTTAGCTCATGAACCAAAATGCATCATTACTATCATTCAGTTAGTGTTATCAAGAAAACTGTCAGATTTAAATGCTTAAGAGAGCTCTTGTAACTGTTGCCATGGTAATATCAGAAAAGCAACGTGGTAATGTTCATCCATATCCCATATTCAGTTAAATTCCTTTGCAGTCTTTTAACTGTGAAAGGAAGGTACCATATTGTACCAGGCTCTGTTTCTTTTGAGCTGGAACAAATGAAGGCTGAATTTAACTCTTGGTGTGAAGATGAAATACAAATCCTAGGCACAAGTGATCTAATTTGCTTTGCTCTTGGTTTGCTTGTGTACTTTGTGTAAAGTACTCTCTGTGGAGTTACTGATCTGCTGTTCATGCCATGGTGTCATAACTTGGAATTTGGTTTGGGCTTTAATAAAACACATGCACTGCAGTCACAAACTAAACATTTTGTTAGAAGAATGGATTTACCTCATATGTAAATCTTCTCTAAGTGCAAAAGTGTGAACACTAACGACCAGAATTCCAGATCCTGCTTTCTCATTTGGCCTCACTTTTGTAACGCTTTTCCCTGCCACTGAGCCTGCCCTGTGTTTCCAACCTGTGTGGTGTTGATCAGCTGTGCATTTTTAGTTTCACTCTTCTGTTTTCTGACATTCAAGCTCCTTTTTCACTGACTTGCTGCAAGAAGTTTTTTTTCCAGAGCCCTCCCCCAGCCCCCTGCCCTGGAAAGCCTTTGCCTTCACTCTTGGTACACAAAGCAGAGCCCACAGAGCAGAGTCCTGTCCTTGCTGACCTACATTTGCACAGTGCAGCGTTTCAGAGCTGGCCATGCAGCTTCCCGTCTCCCTCCTTCCCCGGGGCTGCCCATGCAGTGGCTGGGGAAGGGAGGCAGGGCTGCATGGGCTGGAGATGGCAGCTGCAGGAAGAACAGCCAGTGCCATGTCCAGTACATGTGCTCAGCAAGGGGGTGACACTGTGCCCCGAGTCACATCCTGCTTTGGAAGGGCAATCTGAAATGAAAAGGACAATCATGCTCTTCATTGAGAGGTGCAGTTCTCACAGTGTAACTGAGTGATTGTCCAACATTTGCTTGTTTGGGCTATTCGACAGCAAAAGAGGGATTGAGAAATAGCATCTAAAATTGGGAAAATATGGCAACAACAAGGGATGTTTTTGCAAATCAGTTAGAAGCCTGTTCTTTCCAAAAGCACAAATGGAAGAAGTAGTAGCTCCTATATTAGCATCTTTCTTCTCCCTTTCATTTCCTCCTAGGAAGTTTCCATGCATTGCAATGAGCATTCATTCAAGGGAAAGGGTTTTCTTGCCCTGTGGGATTGTGTAGGTATTTTAGATTGATGTGTGATTAGGGACTGTGTTAACATATCAGGAAAATAAGTGGGAAGAGGGAGGCAGTCTGAAGTAATGGCCTTTAGGTGCTTCCGTCCCCTCCAGTGCCTGATTTAGCTTGGGCTTGGAGACAGTTAATGCATGTCTTAACATGTTGATATATTCTGAAAATATTTTGTAAATGAGGACTGACACGTTTAATATTACTGCACTGCAAAGAAAAGCAGATTCTAAATTGCTGTTCTAGTAAGGTTAACCTGAAAAGCAGTCTGTCTCATCTCTTCTAGATCACTGCCATCCCATAATTTAAGTTTATAAATATAAGTGAAGATCTTAGTGGGCACTGAATTTTCTCTCAGAACAACCACTGATGCTTGGAAGTACCTTGACATGTAATTTTAAAAATTTAGAACGATTGCAAACTTTACCCATGAAAGATCTCTCAGTGACTGGGGATGGGATCAGTTTTACTACATCAAAAGCTGTAGTTGCACATTTTGCATTCTTAATTCTACTGGTGTGGGATGTGCAAATATCTCATACCACTGATTTAATTGGAGATGTGAAAGGAACAGTTCTGTTGTTCAATAACAACTTTTTTTTTTGTGGGACTTCATTTTGGTCCTGTAGTATCAATGTGTAAACCTTTATTAAGCCGAAAGTTAAATAAATACGGGGAAGTGATGCAATTCCAATTTCTGGTTCTTGTTACCAGGTCAGCTTTTCTAAGATTTTTCTTTGCCATAATAATGGTGCTGATGATGTAATGATTTTTTTCTCCCATCATAACTTTTAAGCCATTATTACTTTTTATATTTGTTTTCAACCTGAAGCAGACATACAGAGAAGTAAAAACATTTAAAGCAAGTATTATACAAACTCTTGTACCTCTGTATTCAATGAATAGTTAAATCCCTTTTTTTTTACTGCATTGCAGACATGTTTTTAGCTACAAGTTTGTATGCTATTGCTTATGAAAAATGCTTTTTTTTCTTGCTGCATGGGGAAAGGAAGTGAGAGAATTTGTCCAAGCTTTTAATGATATAATTAATTATTGCACTATTTTTAACATGAACTGTTTTTATATTCTAGTAGAGTGAGCAAATAGCTTAAACACAAGCTAGAAAACAGTAAAACATTCAGAGAAAAGAATGTAGAGCGTTCATTCTGTAATTGCATATTTCATCATACAAAATGATTCCCTTTTGTTTCTGAAAGCTTTGCAACAAACTCTGTATGAAAACAGTACTCAGATGCAAATGTTTTTAGTAGCCTTTGACCATCTTGATAAGGATTCAAGTATGTTTATAAAGTGGTTTCAACTTACACCCAAACATTAGTACAAATTTAAAAAAACACGTTGAGCCCTTAAAAGGGCATTAAGAATGGCTTTTAATTTAGCATTCTGGTGCTCCTCACTAGTCCTGTAAGTAGCAGGAGGTTTGGTTTGCTGAACTCGTGGGCATTGTGCCGTGGTTCTGCCAAGCTCGCGCAGATCAACATCGTGTAGGAGCTCCAAAGCCCAGCACCCAAGAGGTGGTTTGGCTGCCAAACTTGATGATTCCAGTGCCAAACTATTTAAGGTTTAGTATTAACCTCTTGGACTACACCCAGGAGCCAGAAGAGCATTTAGGACTAGCCAGTTGGTAAAATCAAGTACATCACAGTGGAGCTGGAAAGTGCCAAGGCCTGGGAGCAGGGCTGAAGTCCTCTCCAGGAGGCTGGATTGTGTCCTTGGCCAGCACTGCCACTTATGGCATTGGACATGTCCCACAGTCAGTCCCCTGCAGTAGCTGCCCTCCCACACTCGCTCTGGGGGTCCAGAGCTAGCACTGCAGTGTGGAGCCTGCCTGCAGTGACCTTCAGCCAGGTGCCTTCAGCTGCATGTCAGCCGTGGCCTGAGGCAGCTGGGAGCGAGCAGCACTTGGAGTGGGGACAGCTGCACTGGGGCTGAAAGCACTCTCCCAAAACATCTGTCCAGGACAGCTCTCTCACATGAATGCCAACAGGCAGCATGTCAGCTGACTGTATGAACTTTCAATTTAGTCAGAGAAATCTCTGCAGAGGAGAGTTATTACTTTTACAGGTATTTGCTTTCCCCAAAACCAGACATTTATATGATTTGAGGTGTGTTGGAAATGCGGAAATGTACAATTAGCACACCCCAAATACAACAGAGGAAAAAATTTAGTGGAAGATTAGCAAAAAAATGGTGTTGAGCAAACTCCCATCTCCACCTCCCAGAGGACCTGCTGGAATTGCTTCAGAGGTGCATCCAGTGCCTTGCAGTCTGTTCACATGTGAGAGTTGCTGCAGACAGACAGCCCAAGAGCTGCTGAGAATAGTCAGTAATATGATTTGTCTTCTCATTACAAAGGAGAAAATCCTGCTGTGATCTCTGTACTGTGCATGAAAACCAGGCCTCAAGGACTAGGGAACACTAGAAAAACCTAGTAATGCTAAAGTTAGAAATTTCTTTCTTCCTGAGCAGCTTTCCCAGAAAAAGTAAAATCTTAAGACCATAAATATAATCAATTTTATTAAATAATAAAAGTACATCAAATATTTGTATTTTCTCCAATTAATAAGTCCCAGTCAAACAGAAAACTAATTGCAGTTTGATCATTTGCTGATCATCAGAGGTGGGTATTGCTTACCCTGGCACTGTGACAAGCAGTAATAACCTGAATTTGATACAACTCTGCTGTAACAGTTGGAAAATAAGCTTTAAAAGTTCTGTTTGTTAGAAAACTGCAAACCTGTAAATAGATTTAACCCACTTCTCACAATTTATTTTCAGTGGTACGTGTTGTGACTTTAAATTGCTTAGGTTTTGTTCCTGCCCATATTGCTGGCTGGAACTCTCAATCTTACTGTGACCTAGTTTTCCCCACCTATAAACTCAGGTGTGGGGCTTAATTTTCTCCAGCAGATGTGCTTTCACTTGGCTGACTCCTGCTGTTTGTCAGACAGGAAAGAGCAAAACAACACGTTTGATTACTTTTCTCCCGCTTTGCAAAAAATGAAATTTTGTCAAGAATGGTGCAAGACTGGAACTTATGTTTTACATTTCTCATCAGCCTTTGAGTTACCTTGAAGTTATGTAGGGAAATTAATAGCAGATCCAATGAATTTGCATGAAG
The DNA here is from genome assembly GCA_013400635.1 of Hypocryptadius cinnamomeus. NCBI lineage: Eukaryota > Metazoa > Chordata > Aves > Passeriformes > Zosteropidae > Hypocryptadius > Hypocryptadius cinnamomeus. The sequence goes on from VYZP01000945.1 coordinate 143,484, forward strand.
GTTCCAAGTGGAATGAATGTTACTTGGCAGCAGATCTTAGGATCACAGTTTGCCCTGTGACTTCTAGAGAATGAAGTAACTTTCAGTCAGCTCTTTGTGAACTGAAAGTTGCATCCAGAACACCACTTGAATTTCTGAAGGCAATGTACAAAGCAACTTTGCAACTTTGATTTCATTTATCTCTCCTTCCAAACCAAATAAGCAAACTTGTGAAAACTGGACCTACTTCAAGGGAGTACATTCTTAGTGCTTTAGCATTTATTGGTAGTGTCTTACTATATTGTGACATTGCTAAATGTGTGGTACATTAAAGTAGTGTATAATAATTGTCATGTGGCATTTGAAGGTAAAACTGATCTGCCCTTTGTGCAATTCCTTAGTTTTTAATTTTTCATTTTATAGCAGTTCTGGATAATAAGAAATTACATGGAAGAGAACTAGAGCCATGAATGCACTCCTTAAAATAAAAATTGTAGTGTGGAAAATATGCTCAATTATATTTTACTGGCACATGAATCAGCAATTGTACCACCAGAGTGTGCATGCTTATTATTGCATGTTAACACAGAAATCCTTATATACCATCTTGTCATTTTTTTTTCTTAATCTCAAATTCGCTGGGAAAACCATTTGGTTATAATTTCATCATATTCAAGAGCTATGATTTTTTTTTTTTTTAAACTTAAAAAAATAATTTCCCTCCTGCACCGCGTGCTGGGCTGAGATCTGGGGCTGCTGGGCGGTGCCTGTGGATGCGTTGAGCGCTGTTTATTTACACGTGCCGCGGGGCGGGCGGGCAGTGCCCTCAGTGCAGTCTGCGGTGGCGGTACCTGCCGGCCTTGTCTTTGGCCGCGTTGGCGCAGGCGTTGTGCTTGTTCTGCTGTAAGTGGTTCCAGTATTTGATCAGTTCGCTAGGTTGGAACTGATGGGAGGTAATTAGGTGGCTGTATTTACAGCTGGAGTAAGAAACTCGCCAGTGATTGAAGACAAACTCGTTGGGTGGGGGCATGGGGTCAATCCGCAGCTTGGCGAGACAGATCCCCACGTACACGTCCTCTAAATGTAAACGTCTGATGCTTAAGGAGACCTTAAAGATTTTTTCTGCTAAGTCTCCAGAAAAAACATAACCGGTTCCAGAGCAGAATACAGGGTAACGTTCACTTGGATACAAATCGGGTGGCATATACCACTTGCTATCCTTGTTCCTGTTAGGTGCATAACCTCTCATTAAATAACCTGTAAAATACTTGTGCCTCGGAGGAAGTTCTGGTTTCAAGAGCTTGTGTATTAAATATTCAGTATTGACAAACATATCACTATCAGTTTTCATAACATACGGAACATGTGGACAGTAGGTTGCAACCCAGTTCATTCCCATCAGAGTTTTTATAGTTAAATTATAGTAGGTGTCGAAGTATTCTTGTTGAATGATGTCGTGGTACTGTCTGCTTTCCTCGAGGATGGTTCTCTGGAGGTATCCATCTACCTTGGTGCTTAAGCCCAACAAAAAAATCCGCACAATCTGGATGCCAGGTGTCAGGCTCTCGTTGCCCCAGGTCTGTCGAATTGCTTGTCTGGCCTCCACCTGGCCTGGCTCTGCAGCTATGAGCAGTATTAGAAAAGGGGTTTTTTCCTGGCACTTGTCAGGCTCGTTGATGACGTATTTGAAATGATAGGAAGTTGGATGCCCAGTGCCTTTCTCGTTGTAAATACTTCCATTGGCACTGAGGGTGTTTTCCAAACCGGTTACTCCCTGTGGGGACAGATCCGTGTTGTTAGGGTTGGTGACTGTCTGAGGCCTGAGTGTCTGAGGCACAGCATCTCTCCACACGTTCCTTAGAGAGCTGTGGTTGGTCTCGCTTTTTGTAGATCTAAATCCTCGTATGGTGTAAGACATGGGGTTTTCTCTGAATCCAGCCTTGCCTGGCAGCCAGTCGTGATGGTTAAAGAACAGAAACATGGCAAAAAGAAACACCAGAGAGACCAGGCCAATGAGATGGGTGCGAAACAGAGACCTTTTGGTATTCCAGGTCATCTTTGCCAAGCAGCAGTGTCGTCTTCTCCACTGAAGCATGTTGTAAGGATCCAGTGATGGGATATGAGACAATGCTCAAGGAAAAGGCTTTTCCAATTGGTTTAAAATCCACTGCTATTCTTTGGTATTCATCTTCCTTTGAGTTGAGCAATCGTCTGCAAATGGCTCACTCTGCAAAGAATAAAAAAAAAAATCAGAAATCTTTCATTTTACACACTTATAAACAGTTACAAATAGAAACTAGATATAAACATAGAATTGAGTTAAATTTACTTTTTTAAAGAACAGCCCATGTCAATGGAAATAAGATTTGACTTAGGCTAAAAGCCAACCTTGTTTTATGATTTAACTTGATTTGTTAGCTTTTAAAAATGTTTCTTTGCCTGGTAAACGTTTTGACAAACATCCTGGATACCAAAGATAAAGAGGCAAAAAAAAAGGATCATGTTAGCAGGAAAAAGTGTGAAGTAGATGTAAATAGCTTCATATCCATGGCTGTGAAATCCTTGTAGAGTGTTTGAGAAGGACTGAATGAGAAAGCCTTGCTGGCAGATGGAAGGTTTAATGGCATTAATTAAAATTGATTTGACATGCAGAGGCCAGGATGGCTCACAGTTTTAAAGCCCTTTCTGCAAACGGCCATGCCTGGTGGTGGGACAGACGGCGCAGGGCTGGCGATGGCGGAGCTGTGTTAGTCACAGGACACTGCCTGGCACGTCTCCACTGGCCCCCACTGTGCAAGGAAGGTCAGTGAGAAGATGCACCTGTCAAAATTAATTTTCAGGGTCCAGTAACCTCACTGCACAGCCCTCAGATGCTAGTGCAGGATAACATTCCTGGTCGCTTCTCAGTCGCCTTTCACCTGCTACTCTGCATTGGAGGAAAACATTGAATGGAACACTGGGCTGTGGTGCCAGCCTCAGAGGCAGCTGAATTAAAATTAAGCTCTTGGTTTTCAGTAGACAGAGATCTTGGGTAGTGGTCATGCTAACTGGAAATAAAACTGCTCAGGATTTAGTTTCTGGCCAGCTATCTGATGATCATGATAGTGGGTTGGGTTTTTTCTCCTCTATAAAAGTATATGTAAGTACTGCACGTAGCAGTTGGAAATTTCAAGTATTCTGACCAGCAGCTGTAGCTGTAGGAAAAAGCGCCAAAGTAGTCTGTGCTTCATTTTCTCTTAAATTTTTGTTCATATTCAGCAGCAGAGTCAATATGGCAGCTTCATGATGCTGCATATTAAAAGCTGATCACATCATCTCCTAAATGAACTTTCACTGTACAATAGCAATTCGTTTGTGATTTTCAATTTGCTCTAATTTATTCCTGGGCCCTAGGGTCTTGTATAGGAAAAAAGGATGACAGTTGAACAAGAGTCCATAGAAAATGCTGTTTCTAATAGAAATATGCGATTTATTAATGGCTTCGCTATCTTCTTAAACCAATATTTGGATTAATTTGTGCATTTAAAAACCAAGTGATATGTTACATGGGAAATTACAGGGTTTAACGCTGTAAGGGAATAATTTAAGATGAGATGTCAATCGAATAATAGGGTATTAAGCTGTAAGTGTGTGATGCAACATTGAGTCTGCCCTATTCACGAAAGGGAATGTTTGTGTTTCGGAAGGGTGGGGAGAGGGGTGCAGCTGTTGTTTATTTTACTTACTGCCATCTTTACCATCACCCTCCGGAGCGAGCGGCAGCCGCCTCACGGCCCGCCGCCGCCCCGTGACCCCCGCCAGGGGGCGACGCTGCGCGGACAGTGTGACGCGGGAAGGGCGCGCGCGCCGCGATCCTGCGGGAACACCCGAGCGGCCCGGCCCGGGAACACCCGAACCTGGCCCGGGAACAGCCGAGCGGCTCGGCCCGGGAACACCCGAACCTGGCCCGGGAACAGNGCCCGGCCCGGGAACAGCCGAGCGGCCCAGGGCGGTACGGCTGCTTCCGTGCGTTTGGTTTTAAAGTATCTCTGATTTTCTTATTTAGCTATTCGGGGCTGATGCCACTTCCCGGAGACTCAGCTGTCTGTAAAAATCATAAACCCTTGTGTCTAAACTAGTTCAGGAATTAAGTTGACACTCGAGTTAAAGCATGCTTGTGCTGCTTTAACTCGAATGTAAAAGATAAGTCCCAAACGTGTGAGACTCGTGTTTGTGTGACCATTTGCACCTGCTTTTCCCTGCTGGAAAAACAGGAGTTTCCCCTCAGAACTCGTAATCGTTAGCTTGTCTGCAGCGTGCAGTGAGTTGTAGATGAACGCTCAGCTATTCTGGAATATCTCTGTAAAAGCAAACAGAAATGTTGCTTCAAAGGATAGCCCAGATCTCAGGGCAGTTCATTGTTTGATTGGAGGGCAGCAGTGGGAATGTTTGATTAATTATTGTTCCATTGCGTGCATTCACAGTTTAGGAAGAAAATCAAAGCCAGAATTTCACGAATGTGGAGCAGCAGCTAGAACTCAGATTAATTTTGTCACACTGAATTGTTCCACTTACAAAACTACAGTCATTAGATGGAAATACTTCAGCAAAAAGTGCGCTGCACTACTAATCTTTGTTTAATCTAACCGAGGTGGTGTTTTGATGAGCACCTACTTCCATAAGGCAACAGGCAAAAGTGAGAATCCTAATTTACATAAATATTTGTGTGAACTGACCGCGGTTTGCAGGTGCTGTATTTCTCTGATGCACTGATGTCCCAGCAAAGGCACTTGCAATGGCCAAAGCCTTTCTTTATTAGGCTGCATGCTTACATAATGCATTTGAAAATAAGTTTTACAGTGAGGGACAGAACTAGAATCAGAAGACATTTTAAGAGAGTCATAGTTCCTTGATATTTTTTTACATAGTTGCTTGATTTTTCAAGGTAGGAGTGTCTTAGAAAATCTGTCTCTGTTTGCCCTTTAAAACAGCATTTTATGAATAGGGGAAGCACCCACATCTGTACTTCGGCTTCATAGAGCTATTGACTGAAAAAACCTAAATAACGTGGGCTCATTTTCTTTGCAGTTGTGTGTAAAACATTTCAAAATATACAGTGGGGTGTTAAGCATTGAAAATGCAGCAACAACAATGGCACCTTTGAAAAAATACTACATGCTAGGGTGTATTGTTTAAAAAGAATGTATAAAACTGTCAATAGATATTAAACCCACCATCTAATTGTATAATAAAAATTTTATTTTCTCTCACTTAATTAGCATTAGAGCATTACTTTTTTTGCCCAAACACTTAAAATTCCATTTCAGAGAATGTATATGAACAGGCACCAACTATTGACAGTTGATAAGAAAACCTAAGTGCAGCAGAGGGTCTCTAGAACACTCACCTTGTCCTCGGGGAGTGTGTTGTTTCATGTAACTGCATTTTGGAGATGTTATTTGTGATAATGCTGCTTCATTTTTGGCACCTAGCAGTGCAGTCACTGATGCATTATCAAATGCCAAATACATAAACTGTGAATGCCTCTTGAATTTTTATTTGTGGTCTGTGCTCTGCTGGTGTTTTGGTTCCTGGTACTTGCAGTTCTGCTCTATAATTACAGCTTTGAAAATTGAAGCATTCGACTTCCTATTCACACGTCTTGGATTTTCATATTTTGATTAGCTGTGTGGGCAAACTCTTAAATTAGAGGGAAGAGTTCAAAAGGCAGCCTGAGTCTGTATTCTGATGAACAGCAGTTGCATATTGGGCCTCATTTAATGTGCCTGACTTCCCTTACGAGCTCCATTAATCTTCTGCACAAAACAATGTTTGGGATAAGGTTTGATGTGCAGCTTTTTAAATGCCTGATACCAATGTTACATTAGCCAGGTGTGCTTCTCCTGGAGTGCTGCCTGAAGGTGCATTTTTTTGTTGTTGTTTTAAAAGTTCTCTCAAGTGACTTTATATTCTAAATGTCTTAAAACTGATCCGAAACCTGATGTCTGATGTATGCTGCATCCCTTGGTTTGTGAACTTCTTCCAGCTGCAGTTATTTTATTTCATGTTGGCATTGCTTTGGGCAAAGAAAGCACATTTATATTGACATGTAATGATTTATTATAGCTTATTGGAAGATTCTGCAGATAAGCACTTTCTTTATGTACTGTATTGAATTGCTATAGATTTAGGTCTTAAATTTGTATTGCAAATATTCGCCTTTTCTTTTGTCACTAGTGACAAAGTATTTAAATTCCAACAAAAAATAGGAATGAATGGCAATTAGATGGAATGTCATTTTACAATCCAAGTTCAACAGTCAGTGTTTTGATATCAAACAGAAATTGCAGTGATGGCAGGAGATAAGTTACGTGCTTACCATTTTGAGTGTGTAGTGTTTGAAGGTTTCCTTTTGGGATGTCAGGGAGCCTGACGTTACTTGTAAATCGTGGTGCCTGATTGCGCTGCTGATGGTTTAAATCGTGCCCAGTCTTTTGCATGCTCCCAATTTATGCTTGGCTGGTAGTGCCCTTGTGACATTTTGCTTGTGTTTGGGGGGCAGAAAAGCAAGTGTAAAAAGGGCTGAGGGGACTTTTTAAGATAATGTCTTTTGACTGTGTGGTCTGTTTTGATGGTTCAGCGCTCTCGGTATGTCACATTATGGCCATTTTACCATGCTTTAAGATTACTTCAGATAAGGATTAATTCTGACCTAGTTTGAGAGGATTTCTGACTGGTTTTTCTGTATTGGAGGGGTTTGAGTTTTTAATTTCTCGGTTAAAAGCAATCATTACAGGAACTCCATTATCCCTTTAATCCTCCCTCTCCAGCCACACCAGCCTTGGCAGACCGTGAGCACCGCATTTAGTCAGTGGAAGGGAGTGACATTGTGCTGGGGGAGAGCAAAACCTGCTAGAATTCTTTCTCCCTGCTCTGAGACACTGTTATCTCAGGGCTCTGCAAATTAGGAGCGATCATTATCTGTAATGGTCGAAAAGGTAACAGACAAGCGAATGAATATCACACACAAGGGTTTGACATACCTTCCTTGGTCAGGCCATTTATGGTGCAGGATTATACCCACAGCAAATAGTTTGGGCACGCCATCACTTCAGCAAAAAAGATGCTCTCGACCATGCGCACATCCCGCAGCAGCCCTGCTTCCTGCGGCCGCCGTGCTGGGGATCCGCTCTGTCCATCTGTCTGCCCGTTCCGTGTTACCTTCCTCGCTGCCCGGTGGCGTCCTTGGCTCGGGGCTTTTTGTTCATGCTGCAGACAAAAGGACAGGAGTTGTGGCTGCTGCTGCTGCTGCGGGGCTGGCTGCGCTCGCAGCCGCTGCGCTGGGGCTCTCACATCTGGTGCCTCGCAGCTCGGACAATGCAGGGCTGTGTTCTGCTCTCCTCAGGATCCATATTTCTGCTGGAAATGTTAGCAGGGAGTGCTAGCGCCTAGTGCCTCAGTTGTCTTCAGTAATAGGATCTCCCTCTGCTCCTTCCTTCATTGTTGCTAGGCAGTAATAGAAATGGTTTGGAGTTGTTTTAACCCAGAATTGTGGTGTATAAAATCCATTCCGTAGTTCTTCAGCTGCTGCACAGGCAGGCAGCAGTTTAAATGTGGGCTTTGACAGATGCTGTCTTCTGACAGAGCAGAATTTAACGTCACTGCTTGGCTGAATCCCACGTGATTGTTTGCATTCATTTTGACTAAATCCAAAGGCAGACAGGAAGCTTTACAGGCTCTAGCTCTTATGTGATAAATGATACATACTCAGTTCATGCACAGTGATAGGTGAATAGTATAAAAATTGTATGATCGTTAAGTGAAAAATTGAGGGGTTTTACAGATTGTTTTCACTTTTCCTTGACACTGCAACTTAGATTTTCTAGGAGATTTTTAATGCTAGATGTTCTAGTCCCATATTCCAAAAGCTGTTCTGCAGTGCAAGGGAATTACAAGCATTTAAATGCTGAAGCTTGATTTAACCCATTTGGCTCTCTTGGAGTACAAATGGTCTGCGCTTTCATGCCAAAGACAAGACAGAAGTGCCTTTCTTTGCTCCTGTTTCCTTTACACATGCTTACTCTTTAAAAGCTGCTTTTTGTTATCTGAGGTTATTCAATTGGGCTGATCAACACTGATTTATAAGCACATGCTGTTAAGCTGCCTCTCTGCTGTTAATAGCTTTCTGCTGTGGTCTGGCATTGCAAAGTCAGGGGTGCTTCATTTCAATTATTGATGAACCTAAAATGTCTTTTGTCTGTTATAGACATACCTTTGTCATAAAATTTGTCTTTTTGGTCCTAAGGAAACTTGTGTTCCTGTCATTTCTCTCCTTTCAATGACTGACCTTTCTGTGCTGAAGCATCTTATTATATTTACTATATAAATAAATACCATAATACCTGAGAAAATAGAGACCTAGCAGCATACTTACCCAGGTATTTATTAGTCACTGTGTTTGCCCACTCTGTTTTGAAAAGCTAATGACTGGCTCTTTAGACCTTTTTTTTTGACAAGGAGTAAAGAAACTGTGACTTATCTGGTGTGTCTGATTTGTGGTGTTGGGGGTAGGCATGTCCCTTACTGGGAAATAAGGCTTCCCCAGGCAGTCAGTGTGTTTTATTATTCTAGATGCATAATATGATAATTTACTAGAAACATAATCAGATTTAGATCCTCCTAACTAAATCATCTATGTACACTAACTTTCTCTATTAATTTAGTCTTGTTTGTAATGCATGAGTTTCCTAACCTAATAACGATTTCCACAAATCCTTTGATCCTATCTGAGGACATTTTAGGATCATGAGCATATTTCCTAAACAGTAATTATAAATATTAAGTGCATATCAGTAAAGATTTTGTATCTCCTCCAGTCTAAACAAATCAGTGTTTAAAAAATGGAGGGGAGGGGTCAGTGTGGGGGTAGAGCATGAGAGGAGGGCCTGTGTCCAGCACCACTTACTGATCTGGGACCTTTATGAATAATTGAGAATCAGTGCATTGAGACATTCCATATGTGCCCAGATGACTCAATTTCCCACCTAGACACACAAAGCTTTCTTATGCCTGCCCTGTGTAATATGCAGAATTTGGTGTAGTCTGTTGCTGAAGTTCACAAACATGCAAGAGTGTGGCCAGGAGTCCTCCCAGTTGGCTGCTCTCTGGGCTATGGGTAGGAAACCAGGTGGGTTATTCATGTGCTCAATGCATCCAGGCAGAAGGAAGGAATGCTTTTGTCAAAGACAAACATGTAAATCTGCCTCTGAGTTTTGAAATTTCAGACAAGACAGGTAACCTTGTATTTGGGAAACGAGTTCAGATCTCAACAGAATGGTTATTAAAATCTGTGCTGTTTCAACTTAATTTATTTGCTACTGCTTCACTTTACCTGGTTCCTAAAGCTTGGGACCTATAGGCAGCATGTTTATGTATTATATTGGAAGGGGGAGAGCTGTTTTTATTTTTCTATAAATGCTCATTAGTAAATATTAAAGGTACAAAAATCCCAAGGGCTGTTTTTCTAAAGAGAATCCTTTTTAAAGTAAATTTAGAAGGGAACAGACATCAGCTCTGGCTTTTAATTAAATGGCCATATCCCTTGTGTGTAGCCTGTAAAGTTCAGGCAGAGCTGTTGTCTGTTGGAATGTGTAAAAATTGTCATCTTGCCTTGTGAAAAAATTGAGTATTGAATTCTTAAATATTAATTACCAATTTCTTTCGTTCATTCCCTTTTTTTTTTTCAAATAAAGTAGTAAAGTTCTTTGCTCATCTTACAGAAAAATAAGAAAAAACTTTGATTTTTGTACTGCTTTCTCTCTGGGAGTGACTGATTCAGAATTTAGAGTCAAAGTTTTGGGAAGAATTTCCTTTCCTTTTCTTTTATAGCACTTTGTTCTTTGCTACTTTCCTAGGGTACTGTGCGTTTGTGGGTATTTCAGGAGGGCAGCTCTTGCTTTGGGCTGGGAATAGGAGCTGTAGATTTTGGTAATCTTGCTGGGTTGGAGGTTGGAATGAGCTTTATTTCAGCCCAGTCTCAGCACGAAGGGTCAGTTGACTGCTTGTTCTCCATGCAGGGAGTAGTGTGTTCTGTAATGTTACTATGGTTACATCCCAAATTAGAAGCTGCAGTGGTAGTGTTTGAAAGGCTGCCGCCTGTTAAGGCTCCAAGGAGTAAGTGAAGATGTACAGCCTATGAGGAGCAGGCAGAGTTACTGTGACCAGGAACTGGGGTGCTCAGCGAGTCCTGCACACAGACCAGGAGGGAGAGGAGGGAAGAGGGCTGCTCACAATTCCCTGTGCACCTGAGCACTTGGAACTGAGCAAAATGTACCAGTGCAAAGCAAACTTGTGGTGGTTTGGAATATTCTCTTCAAAGAACTTTAAAAACTCTTTATGTGTCGTTTTTAGAGGGTATCAGCAGAGCTTTGTTTAACTGGTTTTGTAAGAAACTCTTAGGTTGAGCCATTCAGTAAAGTTCTGTCCTGACAACATTAGCAGAAACTCCTCAAACTAATTTGGATTAATTGCAGTATTGAGGCATGTACTGCTTGGCAACTTCTGCCTGGTGGCAGAAGCCCCTTGAGAGTTGAAACACTTAGGCCATGGGTGACCTATCACTATTCCCATATGGATCATGCATTCTGGATACCCCATGGATACTTTGCAAAGTTCATTTTATCATAGTGAAATGGAGTATTATATCAACTGTAATGTGTTGAAAACCTTTCAAGGGACAGTTCAGAAAGATTAATGGCAACATTTTCAAGGTTGGTTATTCTTGTTTTTAAGCTTTATTTTTACCTTCTGGAAATGTGTTAATACAGAGTGTCATAAATGCTTAGTTTTAATTTTCCATTTTGAGAATTATTATGTATATGGCCAGTGGCCATTCTGCTCTTTTCTTTAAAAGTAATACTTCTCCAGTAAGTTCATCTAAAGTGGAGACAGGGTTGGCAAATAATTAGAATTTGCTTGGCTACTTTGAGATCTCAACATGTTTCTTAGCTATCCCAAGCATGTTTGTAAGTGAAGGAAAAATAGCAATCTAGAAATGACCACATGTGTCAGTATTGCCTGCCTTATTTTGCTTAGTAGATTTTCACCATTGCTTAGCTGGTAGTGAAACCCAGCTTTTATACTTGGTGCATTTTTAATAAATGGTCAAGATTTTGCTCTCTTCTAATAACACCCAAGCCATAAACTTGGTGATGTCATAACTTCAGCACTTGAATGCAGCAATACACATCAATCTATAGAACTAGAAAAAGTTCCCAGTTATTGTGAAACATGGATCAGGTTTTATGCAGTTGATTTTTATGTTTTAGTCCATAAGGAATATAAGCATATCCCCAACTTCACAAAGTTGTGACGGGGGGGAAAGTCCAAGTGATATTTTCAAGTCAGAAGGGTGTTTCTTGGGAAATATTTCAGCGAGATGTTCTATAATTTTAAAGCTTGTATTTTTTTATTAAGTAAACTGATGTTCTAGGTGTCCAGCTAGAATTCATTCTGTTCTCCTATCACAGCTTCCTTAGAGGATCACAGGTTTGGAGTGATTCAAAATTCACTCAAAATACAAAATACAAAGTTTTGGTTTGCTTTGATTCAGTTCTGGTTATGTGTGTTACACAAATGTATATTGGACTACTTTCCAGATATTCAATATTGTGTTGTTTGCTTTATCATATCTTTTCTTTCTTCTGTATTGCGATTTTTCATATCTTCCCCCAGGTGTTGCATGCAATTATTGCTGATCTCAAGTGCTAAATGCAGATTTTATTCTTCCAGGGTTTGGACAACATAATTTCATTTGTATTGTGTAGGATTTTTGGTTGTGTGGTTCTCCCCTGATGAACTGACAAGCCAGTGCCAGCAGTAATATTTTCTGCCTGTCACAAGTGTTGCTTTTGCATTCTGAGAGGAGCAGGGACTTTATGAAGCTTTGATTCAGCACAGCAGGGGAGAGGAGGCCAAGCAGCTGAAGTACCAAAATTCACAGGCAGTTTACAGTGGGAAATGGGCTGGTGTTTTTCCCCTTACCTTATGGGTTGTTTCATCCTCCTGCCTGAACTATATGATCAAGGTACCCCTAACACCTACCCCAGCATGAGAATTAGAAACAAAAACTCCAGTTCTTACAGAAAGTGGGACTCTCGTGGAAGAACTGGTACTAAATGTCCAATTTCAAAGCATGGAAGATGGAATGAAGGAAGATGGCATCCTGTTGGAGATAATAGGCACCAGCTTTTGTGCTGGGGAAGGAAAATGTCTTATTCCAGTTGCTGCCACCTGTCCAGGCCTTTTCTGCCTCTTTTCCTTCAGGCTACCTTCAGGTTCTTGAGGCATCCCACACTTCTCTCCCAACAAGTTAAAGAGTCTTGGCTCATCAGGTTGAGCAAAGGATGCAGCCATCCTATCCTGCCCAGCACTCTTCCATGCTGGAGGAGCTACTTAGATTTTTTTTCTTTTGTGTGGGACCAATTAAGAGATTAGCAACTCCAACTGTTCATCCTCTCACTAAGTTTTTTTTCCCATGTATATGGTTTGTACAGGGATATGGAGACGTTTTGTTTGCCTCCAAAATTTTTAGTACTGAAATTGGTGAAGCATTTGTTTAGTGAATGTTAAATAATGTGAAACTGAAGAACTGGACTTTCAGAGCTGTCAGAATTTCCTGTGGCTTGGGATTGAGACCTGTACTGCCTCTTTCCATCTGTCACATTTCCTCAGTAGCTTTAGTGTGTTAATTCCTACAGCTCCATCCTGTAGGTATCCTCATTTACAGCTAATTCTGGGGGACATGAAAGGTTTACAGCAGAAATAACAGAGATTTAGCAAGTGCCTTAAATGCCTGAATCCTTTCCTTCAAGCACAGATGCTTAAACTAGGAAAACCAACAAAATCTGTGGAAAAAAATAGTTTCTCCAGTGACTCAAGAGGTCCTATTCGTGTAGTAAATTTCAGCAATATTTGTTCATAGCCAACAGAAAACCTGGATCATAAAACGGAGAATAAATCCCCTTTTAAGAGAAAATCCCTACTGCTCTTTTTTTGGCATGTTGGAGAAACTGAAATTTCTCCAAACATTTTGCACATCACCCAGTCTGACTGAACTGCTTCAGCCTGGCCAGCTGGGGACGTGTCCCAGCTACTCCTCATTTTACTGAATGTTGTTCCACCTTCATGTTTCCCTCAATTTGCTGTAGTTCCCGATCAGTGGAGATTAAGCTGCAGACTTTCCACTTCTAAAATTCACATTAAACTTAAATGATACCATTCCTTGAGTGACTTCTAAGGAAAAGGAAGCTCTGCTGTGGAAATAATGGATTTTGTCTGAATAACTGTTTGTAATTCCTTGTGTAATCTGTGTAAGACTCTAGATTAATTTCATGAGCCTGAGGATTTTTTTTTTTTTGCATAAATTACTAATGTAGAGTCAGTAACCAGGACTCCTAGTCCTCAAATACTTGATTTAGAGGAAATCCTCAGGGTCTGGTTTGTATAATGTAAATTGACAGAGAGTATTGATTGAGAACTAGAGAATTTTTATTATTTTCTTCTATCTTAAGCTATATTTCAAACTGAAATTCCAGGTGGTTTATTTTCTGTAATTTAGTGGCTTCTAACAGAAGAAGAAATCAGAGAGAGCTCTCTTGCATCTTGTCCATCTCAAGATGTAATATTAAGAATAATCAATGCATTCTGTAGGGAGGTGTGTCTGCAAAAGAAAAAATACTGGTTGTATTTAATATAATAATGCTGAATTAATAAAATTTGGCCTGAAATTCACAATTATATTTTTCTGTTAAGTATATAATCTTGCAATTCATAATCAGCATCTGCAAAGAGCTCTATTGTTGGTCTGTCTTGCTAAAGTAAATTTATAGAGAGCATTTGTAATCTGAAAAAACCCACCCTGCTTCTTTGAAACATACAGAAACCTGTCATCCTCTTAAAAACCCCACAAAATCTCATGACCTTGGATGATGCATATTGTAGATGCTTTGAAGTCTTCTCCTCTTGAGGATTTGTGTAATCAAACAAATGCGTTTTCTGTAAGTTTTGGTTAATGCATGCTTGTTTTATCTATGTGCAAGTATTATGGTTTACATTGCATATCAAAAGATTGAACTGTTGATGAGACCACATCTGACCCACTTTTTTTCTGTTTTTTTTTTTCTCTTTTTCTTTCCCTTACACCTTTGGATCTCCATGTTAGTCTTTGCCGTGGTGTTCCTTATTTTGCCAAATATCAAAAGCCCTTCTATTGTCTTTCTAGGTTAACAAGCAAAGTAATAGACAGAATAAAAATTCCTTCTTTATTTAGTAAGACCTGGATATAGTACAGAAAGGGAATCCCTTTGTTTGAGAATCTAGGTCACTTCATAAGGAAAAGGTTTCCCTACTGTGAAAAATTTACATTTGCCATTTTCTTTTTTTTCTGTTTTTCCTTACGACGTGCCACTATCTGTACTCATATGCTGTGTTTGCCTAATGACAAGAGGTTGTTTATTCCATGTAATTAAATGTCACTTCTCTGAGGTGCATGGGAGGAAGGGAGTGAGCAAGGAGATATGTCAGTGAAGTGGGAAATGCTGGGTGCAGCAAGAAAGGTTAGAGCAGCTCTCTGGAATCCCTGTACTCCTCTCCCTGGCAGGTTGGTTGGGACCAGTGCCAGAGTAAAATTGGATCTGTGTATGCACAGGATAATGCACACAATCTCCTGAGCCTTGTGGAATGTCAGCCATGTGGGAATAGGTGCAGCAGGCTGCTCGGAGCAGGCTGGTGCAGCCCTGGCTGCCGTGTGGCTGCTGACTCTGTGCAGAATTTCCTGCAGCTCTCAGAGCGGTGCTGAGGCAGCTGTGAGATGCCTGCAGGAGCTGCAGCAGCTTGTGCAGGGTGGCAGTGCTGTGGCTGCAAGGAAAGGAGCAGTGGTTCTGAGAAGCTGGCCTGAGCTAAGGAAAGTGTGAAACCTGAGGCATCTCCATCATCTCCAGTGGAAAATGTGCTGCCTGGAATTACCTGATCCCAGCTGATTGGGATCTGAGGGTGATAGTAACTTAGGGTTTTTCTTAGAACAGCTTGCATAGTGGTAGTGCCTTCAGATGTTTCTTCCAGCTAAGCACTAGTCAGTGACAGAAATGTCTGTTGGAGGAGATAAGGATTTTTGTTCTTCCTCCAGAATAGATTCCCCCCATATTCTTCATTCCCCCAAGAATATGCCAATGCAGAACCTACAAAATAAGGAAGAAATATGTATTCTGGCATTAACTCTTGATTAGTTGTTTTTTCTTACATTTTCAAAATGTCTTTTTGGAAGCACAGGAATAAATAGAAAAGTGTGAGCTCTCTGGTCTGTGTATTTATTATCAGCCCGTTGACTTACATATGAAATTACTCTGCTGCCCTTGCTCAAAAGGTGATGCTGCTATTTTGTTTTGGTGTTTTTCTCGTAAAAGTAGAGCATGACCCGACTAAGGCAAGGAAGTTATTGAATGAGTCTCTATGAAATTGAATCTGTTTGTGACTGGTAAAGCCATGCTAAGCACGTACAGAAAGTTCCAGGGTGTCATAACAGAGGAATCTTGTTACACTTTGTGTTGGTTTTTTTTTCTCTCATTGAAATCTTGGCATTGAAAGCCTAACTGTATTCCAAAACATTGTCTGCTCTTAGTGGTTTACTCACTTTTATTTCCTGCCACTTTAGTGTTCAGTTTTCTGAACTGAGGGGATTTTATTATGTGTTTTTGCAACACATCGCTGTAGAAAAAAAAAAGAAATTATTTTTTTCTGACTGACATTAGACTTTTTAAAGGTGAAACAGCTATTTGGAGTACCAGGACAGATGTGAGGGCTGAAGGAGAGCTGAGGAGGTCTTGCTGCTTCTGGCAGATTTCCTTCAGATAAACTGTGAAATCCCCAGGATCATCATGGATGACTGATGGTTGCTAACATGTGAGGAGCAGGACTAATGGCTGTAGTGAACCTCACCTGTGAATGTGCTGACTGGCAGTCTGTCATCTCCAGTGGCTGTTCACAGTGGGAGGTTCTTAAAGATGAATTTGTGTGTGTACAGAGAGAGAGGGCACAGCCACTGGAAAACTTTCAGAACCTGTTTTGTGATGCACTTTGGAGTCTGCTCATTTGTCAGGGGTTATTTTTTTGCAGCAATGGATGAAGCCTGTCTAAAAGTTACAGTGTAGCAGGAAGATCCTAAAATCTGTTGGTTTTGTAGAGCCCTTATCCTCATCTTTGAATAGGCTGGCCCCACACTACGTGAGATCTTGCCAGTTGACCTTTATTTAAGAGAATGCATTTATGCACTACCAAAAATACAGCTGAGAACAGTCTGTGATAAACCAGTTCTCCTAATGCAATGCTAGAAGCTTGGAGATAGTCTATCTAGTGTATGGATTGTGTGTAAAATGAAAAAATTAAAGTTGAATGCTGTCATCTTACTGCTTTGAGAAGGGCTTAATTTAATCTTCTATACTAAAGAAAGAAGAATAATGGGGAATTTAGATATAATGCCAAAGGAAGCTGAAAGTAGAGGCAGAAGGCCAAATGGAAAAATTCCTCTTTTGTGATACAGCCAGAAGCCTTCCTGTATTTTAACTTAATGCATGATTTATTGCCACTACAGTTAGTTTTTGATATGGGCATGTAACATCATCAGCTTTTATATGCTCCAGCAAGGTAGTATGAATGATGTGTTTCTTCAGGACACCAATACCAGCAGCCATTTGCACAATCTCTTTGGTGTGTGGTGTTACAGCAATAATACACAGATCCTGCTGAAGCCATGCTAGCACTAAAAGCCTTGAAGACACTTCTTTAAACATCTCCATTTCTCAAGAAGCACAAGTAGGAAGCTTTGTTGCTGTGATGCAAATACAGTATATATTGTTCTATTGTTTGTCCTCAATATATGAATCTGTGATGTGTGACTAGAATGCTTTTCTGTCCCAGGTGGCTTTGTTAGGTGGTGATTAATATTGTGATTCTGTTGTTTGGTCCTCCTGTGTGATTTCTTTTTGAAGGAAATCAGCCATGTCCATAGGCTGTATTGCTTTTGGCAAAGAGCCAGGCTTTTAGAACATGCTGAAATGGAGACAACTGAAACTTTAATGTATGTTGTCTGTTTGTTCTCTGGGTATAAACCAGAAGGCTTTAATTCGTTGTTGTGTTTGGGGGATTATTAGCTTGGGTTTTGTTTTCTTTAATTTTGGAAACTATAGGGTAAGCATAAAGGCTTAATTGAAGAAACACAGAATTTTGGGTTCAGGTGGCTGCCTGGCTTTCTGCTGACATGTACAGTAGTGTGATTTTGTGCTCTGTAGTAGTGATACCTGCAAAATACTTTAATAATGTTTTCATCTGTTTACATCTGTACCTAGGGAGGGAAACTCCAGGCCTTTTGTAGTTACCCTGTTGCACTCAGTGGAAATTTCTTCAAGAAGGGGGAATAATCGATGTTTTGGTCTAATTTGAGTGCTCCTTCCTAATTGTAAATAAAAGAATATTTTAGTTAAAACAGACTTCTGGAATGAGAGTTCTGCAATGAAAAGTATGTGTTGGAATGGATCTCCCAGGGAAAGCTGGAGGCAGAGAGAGCTGCAGGACAGGGTAATAAATGGCACATAACAGCACCAAACCCTTTGCATTTTTATTGGGGGTATTTGATTATGACGCTGCAGATGGAACTTGGCCATCCTGCAGCCAAAGAGAAGGTAGTCTAGCAGGCAGTTTTTGTCAGAGCTGCTGTGACTGGTGTGAGAGGAATGCTATTACTGCAAATTTTGGAAATGCTGACTTCAGAATATTGTACTGAGAAAAATAGGTTAATGATGTTGACTCTAGGTGGGAGCAGCCATTTGAGGACACTGAAGAGCACACTTTTTTCCAATGATGTTTTATTGTGTTAAATATCTAAGCTTACCTACGGGAAGCTGCAAGTAAGTAACTCCTAAAGTGTAATATTAAGATTGAGGTACTATTCATACACTGCTTAGGAACTTTCTAGGTCTGAAGTTTGTGTTTGAATCCCAGATTGCTTCCGTGCCTTGTCTTAAAATGTGGGAAAATGATTCCAAGGGTGTGTTTATATTGTTGAAATAGGAACGTAAACATTTAAATCCACCAATAGATGTGTTGTGTTGACATCTTTTGTTTTACTTGATGCAAATGTGTAAAGTCATGGGGCAGAAAGAAACATTGCAATCAAATGTCAGCTGTGGTCATAATATGTAGTGTATAGAGTATGTAGTGTAGTGTATGTAGTATAGCAGTTCTCAAAAAAAAAGGCTTTTTCATGGGGCACCTTGTAGCAAACCTGGACATTGGAAATGTAAAGTATTATGTTAACAACAGCTGCTTTCTCTGATTTAGTATTTTTAGTGAAATGAAAGTTCATTCACAACGTGACCAGTGACTTCCTGTTTGGGGGCAGATTTTCCAGCTACTTGTGATAAAACCTGAGCATTGCTCAGTTCCTCTGAGCGCATCATCAGCCTGGTAGCAAGGACTGCCCTGGCCCCTCACTTTGGGAAGGAGGTTGAGATGCTCAGGAGGGCAAGGAGGCTGGTGAAAGGCTTGGAACACAAGTCCTGTGAGGAGTGGCTGGGGGTGTTTAGCCTGGAGAAAAGGAGGCTCAGGGGTGACCTTATCACTTCCTACAGCTCCCTGAAAGGTGGCTGTAGTCAGGTGGGGTTGGTCCCTTTACCAGGCAGTACTGACAGAACCAGAGGACACAGTCTCAAGCTAAGGGAAGGGAAATATAGGCTGGATATTAGGAAAAAGTTTTTTACAGAAAGAGTGATGAAGTTCTGGAAAGGCCTGCCCGGGGAGGTGGTGGAGTCACCATCTCTGGATGTGTTTGAGAAAAGCCTGGATGTGGCACTCAGTGCCATGGTTTAGTTGAGGTGTTGGGGCAGGGGTTGGACTTGATGGATCCTGAAGATCTCTTCCAACCTGGTCATTCTGTGATTCTATGACTGTTCTGGGGCTGCACTTGGGGAAGGAGATGGGGAGCACAGTCTGGGCTGGCAGCATGGGAGAAGTGCCACCCCCAGGTGGAGGTGGGTTTGGTGCAGAAAGCTTTGCTTGAAGCTTTTGTTGCTGTTCCCCTGCATTTTAACCTTGCACATGCTGTGTGTCTGTGCAGTGCCTGACAAACATTTCACAGGGGCTGTTCCAATTGTACAAGCTGTAAATGCAAAGCTCGAGTTCAGCATCTGAGGAAAGGGGAAATGACCAAATTGAAGTGATACCTTTTGCTGCCACTATGATCAGGGGTGCTTAGCTACAGGGTTGTAGAACAAAAAAAGTCTGTTTGCCCATTGTCCTCTCACCCCTGTCCTCCAAAAAAACTCTGCTTGCATCCTGATTTGATTCACTTCCTGTCTTCATGGTAGACAACATATTTTCTTCTTTTCAGTCTGTTTTTTTTAAAAAATGAGTTAAAGCAATAAAATCTGTAGGGTGAGAGCAGTATAGGATCTGGAAGTCTGTGAATTGTGGTGTTCCTTTGGTTAATTTTAACTTTTTTTTCCCCATATGACAACTAAAACTGAACTTGTGAACTGAGACAGCTGGGGCAGGACAAATGTTCAGAGACAGAATTCTGGTTATCTTGTAAGCAGATTAAAATATCCAGTTTTCCCTGTTTGGGGGAATTACAGGGAGTGGATAATTGCAGCATTTGCAAGTCCAGAAATCTTAACACTTTTGTGCTGGACTAAAACTCAGAAATTTTTGCAGAGAATTACCACTCTGTTTCTAACCTGCTTGTCTCATGTTGTACAGATCTCTCTTGTGTCTCAGTATCTTGTCAGTAGTTTTATCACCAGCAGCCAAGAGTGAATCTGCTCTGTCTGAACAGGACAGTTTGTTGATCTGAGGGCTTTAACCAATGTCATGCTGGGGTTTCACTACTGTGTTTGCAAGTGACATAGATAATTTCTATAGTACACTTATTTTTTCCTTTTTCACCTATACTTACTGTTCTGTCACTTGACTTTGCTGTAGCCATTGAAGCAGTGGGCATCCCACAAGAATGTCTTGGGATGTGCTTGTGTAAAAGTCACAAAGTAAAAAATACAAGAGTTGAGAGGAAAATCTGAGATAGCACAAGTTTCATGACTGGTATTACTCAGCTGACTGCCAAGGTGTGGTTTAATATTACCAGCAGCTTATTACAGTTACAGCAGATCCCACAATCATCACCTTTTGGGCATTTTAAAAAAAGTATCTTTGCTTTTTCAGCTGAATTTGCATAGCAGATGAGCTGTTGTTCATCAAGGGAGCCTGGAGTACAAGGCACTCTGCAATCTGAACATTTTTTAGCCCTTTTTCTGGCCTGTGGCAGTTCAAAATAGCCCTTTCCATATCCAAGTGGTTACAGTCCCTTGAATGCTCACATCCATTGCTGTCATCACCCAAGCCCTCATCTCTTGGCTTGTTTGTTACAATTTGTTATAGCTGCAGCTAAAGCTTTTGATCCTGAAAAACACATCTTTGAACTCAGCAGTGTTTTTTCTAGGCAGCACAAACAACTTGGAGTTCATTGCTCTACTGTTCAGCTTTGCACATTGGCTCCTCAAGGAATTCAGTTTCAGGATTTTCCCCAGATATTTTAAGTTTTGCTGGGCGATTACTTGGAAAATTGCTTTCATCTCTCTGCCCATGACCACCCATGATAATTGTGTTTTCTTGCAACATAATGTAATACATAAGCATAGTGCTGGGGTTGCTAAACTGGTGAGGTACAGAAGAATAATATTAAAACTACTTTTTAGTGAATAGAAAGAAGAAGATCACACCAGGATGAAGTACAACTGGGAACAACTGGTGCTGGATAATTTGTTGAACAAGCAATCATGAAATAACCCAAGGTCTTTTAATAGCTGCCCGTGTATTAGAATTCTAATCCAGCATCCCCTGTGTTGTAGCAGTGGGAGTCAGTATAAGCAGGGGAAGACTGGAAAGAGCCTCAGCAGTTTCTGTTGCATTGAGATATTTGACAGCATTCCACAAAGTTATTCAGTTACTTGGGTCTTGATCCATTTTGGGGATTTTTTTGGATAAATTTTGGAAGTCAAGGGTCCATCTGTATTCATTTAGGCACCTGCAGAGCTTTTAAAAATATTCTTCTCACACAGAGCATTTCATGAGTCTTTCCAGAAGTTGCAAAGGAACCTTTCTGAGGTCACTTAGACCTCTGTTTATGTATTGCTCCCTGGGTGCAGGTGTAAGTGGGCTCTTCCTACTGCTCTGTACTCAGCAGCATTTTCTGTAATGTAAATCTGACTGTTCCCTTGAATCCCATTTCCAAAGCCGGATCTGATCACAAAAATGATAGTGCTTCTCTGTATGTTTGGAATTTGCATGCCAGTTGTGCTGTTGGGCAAATGGGTTGCTTGAGCCCCATATTCTGTGATATTTCTGATAAAAACCACTTCCTCTGAGTGACCAGTGCCTGCCCTTAGAGGCAGTACTGGAACTGGATAATTAGGAATATGTCAAGTTCTAAGTTAGAGACTCAGACATGAGCCAATTGCAGTAAATTCACCATTAGATACAAATTCCAGTTCTTTTGAACTGATGTGTCCTGGGCTGATTGTGGCATACAGAAAACCAGTAGGGTAGAAACTTTACACCTGGCTTTAGAGAAGGATGAAACAATCCCTTAATACTCAAACTGTGCTTCTCAAAACCCTCCCTGGCTGCCAAGTAATATGTGTGAGGCTGGCTTAGATAACTAACCCAAAGGGAAGGAAGTCTAAGCAAAAAGAATGTTTTAGTGATAACTGCTTTTGTCTTTTCACTCAGTTCATGGAAATGAATCATAAAAATGAACATAGGGAGGTATAGACAAGCCCTTATTTTTCAAACAAACAAACAAACAAGTCCTCTGGAGTTCTCAGGATTAAGAGTTGTTGTTTTTGATGAAAACAGCTTATCCCCAGGAAAATGGAAGTGTTTACATGTTTAATCTTCATTACCAACATCCCTCTTCTGCTCAAAAATTGCTATTTCTATAGCAACAGTTTGAATTTATGTGGCTGATGTAAATTCAAGACAAAGTTCTTAATTTTATAGATATTCTGTGCAAGGATAAAGGTGGGAAGAGCTCTAGCACACTTCTGAGGACTCTTCAGAGGGGTTGGATAGCTTAACTTTGGGGGTAGTGGTTTTAAAGCATCTCAGTACTTGTGGCTTTGATTAATTATTTTCAAAAGCTTCTCCAGTGATTTCTGCTTTGTTATTGCAGCTTTTTTTATATGCTTTTGTCCCTAGTTACTCACTAGTCACTACAATTTTCTTTTAGATTCAGTTGTGATTTGGTTTGTTTTCCTTGCAGAACCAGAGTATGAAGTAAGATACCAATAAGCAGTCCAGTTCAATCAGTCATGTTTAAAGCTAATTTCTTTTGACCTGGTAATGAACAAGAAATTGCAGTGAATATTTTTCATTCATTGACACTCATTGCCAGGTCTAACCTGCAAACACCCATCAGTTCTGTTTATCATGTTTAACAGTGTCAGCGTTTCCAAATTTGAATAATCTTGTCAGTTTTAATTCTGTTATGAATTAATAAAGGACCAGATTTGTAAGTGGAAGTTGAATTTGCATGGTGTGGTACAAGTGTTAAAGTTTGGGTAGTCCCTGGGTGAAACCAGCAGTTTTATTTGTGCCAACCCTCCCTGGTTCTCCTTTCCCCCCTCCTCCATCCCTGTAGTGCTGTGCTCATTCTGATTTCCCTCTTTTGTGAAATTTGGTATATGTACTTCAATATTTGGGAAACTATAATGAGGCTTCTATTACCTTTGGAAGATTGACATTGAGTTTTGTGGCATGAAACTGAATTTCAGGATTGGAAGCCTTCTATGCTGGATAAGACATGACCTTAAGTAAAATACATTTTAATATGATGCACTAAAGGTTGGACTCAATGAGCTTGAAGGTCTTTTCCAAATTTAATGGCTCTATGATGAGTTTTGTCTCTTGAAATAAACATGTTCTATGTGTTTTTTATCAGTCCTCTTTGTCTTGTCACATCAGTTTTTTTGGTTGTCCAGATATGAAGAAGTGAATCTATGCTGTTATTTTCTTTAGGTAGTTGGTATAGGAGTCCTTTGAGAAATACTGGGAAAACTATTCTTCTGTTAAAATTTGTTCTGTAAAAATATCTTTAATTGTGCTTAAACTCCCACTCTTCCTTCCAGAAAATAAGAAAGTTGAAACAATAGAAACAGTAGAAATGACCTTTTCATTAATATTGCAAACAATGGAAGTGCAAGTAACTATAATATTAGAAGTATTTGCACAATAAATTCTATTTTTTACTGTAAAGTTTAGAATTAGGAAGGCAGTTAAAAGCTTGCAATTTATTATTTAAGTATGTCTTGTGGGACTGCATGCAGATTTGTGTGTGCATAGAAATATGAAAATAAATGATACCAGTTTGATGTATAAATAAAATGATGATGTGAAACACTAGCTAAAATATTATTAAAATTTTCTTGATGCAGACAGAAGTCAGAGAATTATTGGGAAGGCTGCAGAGGCAGAGCCACTGAGTTGGATTATTTTGCATGACTCTTTGAAAAGCTTGGATTTTTTTCCAAGGCTTCTATGGGCTTTAAATTTTTTGAACAAAGCTCTATGTTTTCAGAATCCAATTTATATGAAATAGATGTTTCTATCAGGCTTCAAGTAAGGCATCTGGACCAATTTTTAGATACCTGCTTTGAAGTCAACCCTTTGTTTTGGCTGTTTGTTCATACATTGATATATGCAATATTTAATTTACAGAAAAGTTGTATTCTTTTGAACTATGCAGTTGTTGTAGGTTTTCTCATAGTTCTTTAGGCTGGCTTGACTAAAATTTTCAAAGGTTCAATACTTTAAGTCAGGAAATGATAATAGAGTTGCTGGTAATTAAAGTGGGTTTTTACAGGCTCTTGTACCTCGAATTGAATAGATACATTGAAGTCTGTTCTTAGAGATAATTTTACAAGCTGGCCATCCACATGCACTTCTTTTCTTTCTCTTTTGAGTCTGAGTTTTGCTGTGTTCCTCTTCACAAACAGAATTCTTTGGGTGAATTCTGTCATGGCTGGAAGCTGCTCTGTGTTTTACATGCAAGCACTTGCTAACACTTCTTGCAGAATCAAATGTTACTTTTTGCTTCTGCTGCTTCTGGGCAGGAGCATGCAAGCTACCCAATAATGTTCAGATTTTTTGGTGAAATTCTGGGACTAATTTAAATGTTATTAAGGAACAAGATAGTAATTAAATTTACCAAATCAAAGCCACAAGATGGCATCAAATTGTCAACTCTGTCCTTTGCTCCTATTGTTTTTTTAAAGGTCAAAATACTACAGACTCTTATGATCTCTACAGAGAAACCAGTTGGGAAAGGGAATATGCAATGAAATATTTTTTCCTTCCACCATTTGGACCTGTAAAGCTGCCATAAGACATCTTCAATAATTTGGTTTTAAACAGAAGGGTTTATTTTCTAAAGTGTAGCAGGAGTTACTGTTCAGGCAATTTTTCATTCCAGTTGGGAAATGAAGGTAACCTAACTATGGATGTTAATGCTCATTTAGACCTAAGAAAAGCACTAAGTGGCTAAAATACAGACTTTTTCTAAAATATAGGAAAATAATAGTTGGGTCCTGATGAATCTGTCAGGTAAATATTGGTAATGGGTAATTTTAAAAAAAATTAATACACATAATAGCTGTTTTAAAAATTGTTATTTTTAGAAAGGTCAAAAAAAAAAGAGGTTTAAAGAAAGAGGTTTAAAACCAAGAGGTTTTAAAAAGTGTCTAAAAGAAAACAAACAAACAAACCCCCAACAGCCACTCTTAGGAAACTTAAACCCAGCCATGGCTGTACTAACCACAGGTACTGAGCTGCTTTCCACTCATCCATTGCTTGGTGAACCCAGTATTTTTTAGGTATAACAATGCTAAATAGCAAAAGGAATACACTAAACACAAAACCATTGTTAGGCAGAGATATTTGAAATGTCTGAAATGACAGGGACCATAAGCACTAAAATGAGTCCCACAGAGAAACAGACCCAGCACTAAGGAAAAATGAGGCAGTGAGGCTCAGGAAAGTATGGAGCTGATGATATTCTGTTCAGGTTGTTGCTTCTGAATGGTTAAAATGTAAATCATAAGTAAACTATACATATATATAACCTTCTATGGTAAATTAGCAGAAGTAAACCAAGTAATATGTATTTGATTAAAAAACAACGTTAAGTGGTTGTCTTAAAGAAGATTTGTATTTTTCAAATTACATGGTTTTGTTACTAAATTAGTTTCAACTTATGAATATTCATAATATAGTCCTTAACAGTGTCAAACAGCTTATGCATGAGAATTAGGTATGTCATTTTCGAGCAAAACTGTCTAAGTATTCAGAAATTTTGAGGAAATGAATGTTCTTTAAATAGCTAAACAGTGATTTCTGCTGCTTGTGATGCTTAGGGTACAGCTGCATGAACAAAAGCTCCCTTAGCTGGAGTTCAAATTTGCAGCATGCTGGTTACTTAAGAGTAACTTTTAGATTAAGAATTTCACATGGGAAGATTTGAAATACCTTTTTGTGTGCTCAGTGAGAAATAACTCTGGCATTTCCAGGGAGTGAGAGTGTGCAAACCAGGAGTTGCCTCTGAGTAGCTGAGAGACCACAAGTCACCAGCAGCACCCCCTTTTGTAGCTGGATGAAGCAGCTACAGAGGTTACTCTGTCAGATGAATACTCTTTTTTCTCTGGGAGAAATCCTGGAATGGAGTTCTCTGTGGTTATACCTGCCTTAAGAGCAGAGCTTGTCTTAAATCAGTGTGTTGTCATAGGAAAAGCTTATATCTCTATCTGAAGGCTTTTGAAAAGCAGTATTTTTAAATCCAAACTTAGCAGGACAAAGGAGAATCCTAACAAAATTATCCTGATAATGACTTCCTTACTGACACCAGGTTTTCCTCTCCACTGGCAGGTCTAGTCAACCACCACAGCTCTGTACTTCTGTTCTTTTCCTCACCTTGGTAGTATACATTTCTCCTTACAAATCTTCTGAGAAATGTGGAGTGAAATATTGATCAGAGTTTCTTTTGCTACATTGGCTGCAGCTTTTACAGAACAAGAGGTAGTGGTTAGATCACTGAAAATTGTAAAAAGAGAAGGGGTGTAAATCACCTCCAAAGGATTGATGATACACCTTCAGTCAGGTGACAGCTGAGCTTTGAGGATACCTCAGTATCAGGAGTTGTGAGCTGAGGGAGGTTCATTCCTGAGATTATCATAGTCTGAGGTACCAATTTATACAACTAAAAGCTGTGACCTCCATAATTTATTGATTTGCAGAATTTGGTCTTACAAACAGAATGATCATAGGCATGGAAGCGGTATTTACTCATTTCAATGAATTTATTTCCTACTATTAATCAGATATTTTTATGTGGTTTTTTTTCCTGTGCTTTGGTTTTCATTTGGGGGATATATTTTGTTTCTCTCAGTTGCCATGTTCTCAAAGCCTTCCTGTTTTGTTTTAGGCTCCTGCACTAAGTTTCCCATAAGTCGCTGTAGAGCAGGCAATTCAGAGGAGAGTGTGAAGAACCCCTAAAAAGATAATTTGCCAGTTAGTTCATTAGACTTAAGCCACTGGTTTGGCTTTGGTTCTTATTTGGTTATGATTGTTCACAAGTTTCTCTGCAGCAGCTCCTGGTTGCCTCCTTCACTGCAGGCTGTGTTTGAGCCATGGGAAGCACTGGGTGAGTGGCAGAGGAGGCAGCAAGGCTGCACTGCTGATTCCTTAGGGGTGGAAGGAGGAATGAAGGTGTGGGACAGCACACAGTAATGGTTAGGCATCTAAACTGGATTTAGAAACTTGAAACTTGGCATTGCAGGAGTTGATGTTTCTTTAGCTCGATAATTTTCTTTACATTTCATCAAATATTGTGAATTTAAGGAAGTGTTACGGGGGAATTCTTGGTTTCTTCAAAATGAGTAACTAGTGCAGCACAGAATCATTCTTTTGACACAGAACCTGGTATCTTTCTACAGAAAGAGGTGCAAAATGTTTTATTTTTGCTTTCTTGGAAAGTGGAGGTAAAAAGAAGGGTGCTGTTTCTCAGTTGCAAGGCTTGTCTCAAAGGTAGTCATCCTTTATTGCTGCTCTTCCTCTAGAGTGTGGTAGTATTTTCATTTTTTTAATTTTCTGAGTAATTATTGTGAAAGGACATTGGCAAAAATACCTTTCCTCTGCTGCTATAAAAGTAAATCTTAAAATAACAGGTACTGACTCAACTGCCCTACATAAATGTTGGTATTTCAATAATCAGAAAAGAGTACAGCAAAATTTGGGATAGACCCATTACTTGCAGTGCAGGGTTAAATCCTTCTACTAAAGATTAATGGGAGGTTGCTGCCTGTAAAAGTTACAAAAGCTGCTCACTGCACTGAATGTCAGCTCCAGCTTATTGTGACTAATCATGGGTGGCTTCACTAAGGCTCAGGGAAGAGAGGCTTTGAGTAAATTTGTGTTTTCTATGGGCTTGTGTGGGAGCTTCTATTTGTACTTCAGAGATCATGAGATAAAGAGTTTTAACTTTCATGATGGAAACTTAAAAGCAGTTCCTCTAAGTATTATTTAAATCATGCAGTGAGCCCTCTCATGAGCTTTCTTTTATTTTGCATTACAAAACACGCTGTTATTTATGCATGGAGATAGAAGTCTGGTAATGCCTATTGGAGTCCTTTCCAACAGGTTTTTCTCTGAGTGGGATCTCTGACCTTTCTCAGTGTCTCATGCTTGCAGGATACCTCACATAGTGTTTAAGTCATTTTCAGCTAAAACCCATGGCTTCATGTTAAAAAGGTTTTTTTCCTGTCAGCTCTGCAAGTAGACAGAAGTGGCTGGAATATGCTGCAGCTTTTTAGCATGTTGGTGCTATGTGTTATGTTCAGTGAGCTTTCACAGCAGAAACTGAGAGCAAAATTTGTACTTGCAGGAATTGTGTTGCTTTGGAAGCAGACATGTGACCTCACTGTTTTCTTTGGTGCTGTGTTGACTCTGGGGAATTAACAAGAATAAACAGTAGTGCAGGTCTTTTGTGTGTTACATTAAGGTAATTGGATAAGGCATGAGCAGAACTAATTATCATGAGAGTGCTATTTCTGGGCACTAAACTCCTCAAGTCAGGAATGCATTGCAATTTCTTGGTCCTGGTTTTCCATCCAAAGCATAAGGGGATCTTGATTGGAAATTTCTACAGCCAATTGCTTATATTTACATTATTAACCCTCGGTGAAGGTGGGGGAAACAATAATATAAATAGGAAAGGTTTCTTTGAATGTATGTTAAAAAAAGTTTATGATTGGTTAAAATGTAAGACTGTGGAGGTTGTCTGTCTTCCCTAAACCTAAACCAGGATCTATAAAGAGTTTGGAATACTTTCTCTATTTTCTTCCACCTCTTTAGTGGAAACATACTGCTCTCATTATGATGATACTTTCAGTACCTCTGTGTTCATTTGAAAACTCATGTACCTGACACGAAGCTCAGCTGATCATGTTGCTCTTCTGTCTTTTCAAAGGAAGGTGCATCTGCTCGAAAAACACAAACTCCGGCAGCACAGCCTGTGCCACGACCAGGTAAGGTGGCCACTGTCACACGGGCTTCTGTCCCACATAGGCATGAGTTTCTAAGGAGTTCTCTTTAGAACTTTAGTTAGCTCAAGAATGAAGTACAGGCCATTTATTTTTGGCCTTTAACTGTGCATGTATTGGAAAAAACCCATAACCTTTGTTTCATGTTATACCATGGGACTTGGGGTTGTTCTCTTCAGTGTGTTGGCCAATTAGCCCATTGAAAGGATGCACTGCTGAAATTAAAGAGTCAGGAACTTCTCTTGGTTGTGGGCTTGGTATGTCAGCAGTTAAAATTTCACAAAATTCCCAGTCAAATATCTAACAAGAGCTGGTTAATACTCCAAGGATAAACAAACAGAATACCTAATCTCAAAAAGAGGTATATTATTACTTCTAGGATTAATATGTCAGAAATAAGTAGTTCTCTGAATGTGTTATCATTACTTCTTCACACTTCTTAAGCACGTAAGATATTTCTAATGGGGCCAAAATCCTCAACTGGGTTTTTAATTCCCATTCAGTAAATTTTGGCTACCAAGTCCATTTATCTGTCAGATTGAATCTCGAGTTTTGATGCAGTGATGGGATGATAAATGTACTTTGTTTACATAAGAAACCCTTAGGATGAGTTTTTAGAAGTGTGTAGGACCAGTACATGAGAGGAACAGTGTTTGCAAACTGATGTGCAGATTTGCCCCTGGTTTACATACTTCGAGAGTTTAGTGGTTTGGTGGAAGAAGGTCTCAAGTGAAAGGTGCTATTTCAGGACAAGATAATGTTATGAAGGTCCTGGGGACATTCTGGGGGGCTTGGAAAAGTTAAAATGAATATACTTTTTCTAGAAGTACTACTGGAATACTGTATATCCTTGTTAAGACTCTAAATGCTTGCAATGTGTTCCTTGCTAATTCCTTGAGATTTGTTTGCAGGATTTAATGCTAAGACTTAATATTGTAAAGCTGCTTCTTCCTCCAAAATCCATTCTAATATTGAATGTTCTCAGCATGCCTAAATGCTGTTGTGCACAGATTCTTCTGTTTGGTTATTTTGGAACTGGAAAGGTCATGCTGCCTGTCATACTTATCTCACTAGCCCCATTAAGCATCCTAATGCAGATGGAGTTGACAGACAGCAGTATGAAAAGGGTAGAAGTGCAAGAAAGGAAATGTGACTGAGTTGTCACAGTCCCTGCTGCTGGCTGTGCCTTCCTGGGCATTTGCTGCCAGCAGCGTGGGCTTTGTACGTAACAGAGGTGACACTGATACTGCCCTGCTCTGAGGCCAGCCCCTTCCATTATCTTGCATCTGCATTGGAAACTGAAGAGAGAATAAAGAAGACAGGTGGAGTCAGAAGAGGTTTCTCTTTCTGCCTGTCCTGGGATATCTTTGCATTTTGATATTTGGGTATTTTAAGAATTCAGATGTTCTATTCTTAGCAGTCAAAGCAACTAAAACCTGCTGTTTCCAGGAGGATGCTACTTTGTACATAGGAAGCATTAGTTAAATTAGGCTAAAGTGTTGGACAGTATTGATGGAAGAAAATACTTGAGATGGACTCTTAAATGATATTTCTTGGCACCATTTTGCATTACCAATTTTTCTCCTAAACTGTCTTTGTACAGCTACTTAATTTCTTACAGATGCTTATTCTCCCTCCCCCTCCTTTTTGTTTTGATGTTTTTTGCCTTAAGACAGCTGGCTCTGCCCATAATTTCAAGAATATTTTTACTTTAAGGAGGTACCTAAATTAAAGAAAAAAAATTAAAAATCACTGGGTAGGTAAAGTTCATGTAGTTCAATATAGTGTTGCCAATTATATCTGTACATTTGACAGTGTCAGGAAAAGATAATTAAGGATATGGTCTCAATATTTCAATAATGGCAAGTATGTGCTGTGAATATTTATACTGTTCTAGGAAGTTTCTGAAACAGTTGGTCATAAATAAACATGAGCAAGTTGGTGCTAAGCAATTGGAAGTCAATTAATGAAATTTGTCATGCATAGTAGCAGTAGAGACTTGAGTTAGTCTGCATCAATCTCTCTACTACTCACCATTTTCTGAATTAGGATAAACATGGATAATGATGATTATCAAGTGCTACACTTCTCTCCTGAAGTTAGGGCCCCTGAAAACTGAACTATAAAATGTTTATTTGGGGAAACCAGGCAGGCCACCTGGTAACCAGGTAACAGCACCAAAGTGAAGAAACAAAGAGGTTTTCCACTCTTGGAATGCAGTGTCTCCTGTACTGAGGTGGTCACAGCTTGGAAGACTGAAGGGGAAACACTTTGCTGCAGAGGTGGGGGGGCAGTTCTTTGATTTCTACCAGTCCAACAGTGGTTTTGTGGGTTTCTTTGGTGGTTGAGGGTAATTTTGTTTGTGGGTGGGTTGGTTTTTTTCTTTTTCTCTTTTTTTTTTTCTTTTTTTGGTTGCTTGGGTGGTTGAGTGTCAGGCTTGACTGTGTCTGACTCCTGAAGACCTCATGTAACTCCAGCTGCAATCCAAAATTAACCAGAGTAAGCCTGAAATTCAGGTTTTGGTTGTTGAAAGTTCTATATCTGTTTGGGATAGCTAAATCCCATGGATGTCATGTGCAATAATAACTACTAATGAAAAGGTGAGGTGTAGAGATCAGTTTGTTGTGAAGCTTTTCCTGTTGGTTCAGCACTACTCAATTGAAGATCTACAAACAGCTTTTTTCAAGATTGCTGGGAATTTTTGTCCATGGTGTCATGTCCTGGCCTTTTGTGGAGGATGGAGGGGGGATGAGTAGCTTCAGTAAAACTGGGAGAGATTGACTCAATTCTCCTAACATCTCCTTCAGATGGTCAAAAGCTGTTTGTTTTCTGAATGCTCAAACCCAAATTATAAATCCCTTCTTCATCTTAGTGTCTTGCATCTATAAAAATGATCTAATGACTGTAGTGTGACTCTTCCCTACTCACTCCTGCAATTAAACAGATGCCTTGCAATCACCTTTGGATTTATGTCCTAGTCATTCTGCTGTATTTTTGGTTTTTTGTTTTTTTTTTTTTCTCAGTTTCTCAAGCAAGACCACCTCCAAACCAGAAAAAAGGTGAGTCAATTTTAGTTATGTGATCCTTTTCATTTCTGTGTGACTTGTGCCCACTTTTCCTTTTTTTTTATTCCTGACACTACAAGCAACAATATAAGCAGGCAGTGGAATATATAGCATGTATTCTGTATAGCATAATAGCATGCTGTTTTGCTAAATATGGGTCCCACACATGTTGAGAAACTCGTGATACAGGGATCTGCTTTTTTGGTGAATGAAAACCTTGACTTCACAAAAGCTTTACTACTATTTTCCTTGACTATTTTTTCATGATTGGGACCTTTTAAGCAAGAGTTTTGTTATGTACAGTTCCTTTAATGAAAAAAGGGGGGAGAAGAGGAAACAACAACCAGAACAGAACAAAAAACCCTCTCCAGGCACAGTCTAACTTTATTATCTCTACAGGATCTCGAACTCCCATAATCATTATTCCAGCAGCCACGACCTCTTTAATAACAATGCTTAATGCAAAGGACCTTCTGCAAGATCTGAAGTAAGTAGCTGATTAGAACATACTGTATAACAATTTGTTTTCAGATACAAAGTTATACTAGCACCTAATTAGTGATTAAGCAAGAGGGTTCATTTACTCTCTTGTGACAAGCTAGTTTTACAGACCAGAGTATAAAGGAAATTAATTCCTCTTGACTAGTAGAAAAAAAGCAAAAACCTGATTCAGAGTTTTGGCTCAGTTGTGACCCGTGGGCAGATTTAGGAAACTTTTGCAGTTGAAATGTGTGCAGTCCTTTTCTTTGATGTAACATCTGTGCAGCCAGTGCAACTGAACCCTTCCCATGGAAGAAGGCTGAGAGAAGCTGACCAAGGGAGCTCAGAGAGAAGATTTTGGGAAAGGACCTGAGTCACTGTAAAGGAGAAGGTGACCAGATGGGCTGTATTGGGCTGTATCAGCCAAGCATCCCAGCTGGTTGTGCAAACAAAAACTTTTTTCTGAAGTTCACATTAAGTATTGATGCAAATGCATCCAGGGAAATTTCAGTGAGTTACTAAAACTTGTTTATCACATCACACATCTGATTCTAAGATTTAATTCATTATGGGTGAATGAATCTTTCTACTTGTCCAACAGATCATGGTTTTTAGACTTGCCTATCAGCAAATATCATGTAATTTTTTGGAAACAGTCATTTTGACAGAGAAATGCACTGTTTTAGGTTGTCTGCAAAAATGTAGGTCATCCAAAAAATGGAGGGATCATCTTTCTGTCACTTCCAGCACTCATCTTTCATGATACTGTTACACTGCTTTTCATCCAAGCCAGGCAGTGGTGGTGGTACAGCTTCTGCTGGAGTTGCCCTAGAACAGTTTAAAACTGTGCTCTGGGATAGCAGCTGCCTTCTGATCCACAGCTAGTTCCAGTTCTATCTTAGTGGCCCAGGCCATCAAAGGTCCAGTGAGTATACTGGGCTCTCCATGTCTCTTCTGAAATACTTGGAGGGAAGGCTGGCTTTCAACATTACAGTTCAATGTGCAAGCTCTCACAGCACTGATCCAATTGCATTGACAGAGGGTGTTTGTTTATGTGGGTTTTTAGTATTTTGGAAAAAAAATAGCCCTGGCTTTTTAAAAAAAGCCCTGGCTTTTACAGCTGTATAATTTGTGACTTCTTGGCACAGGTGTACCCAGAAAGGAATGAAGCACCTGTGTAGTGGGTTGACTGCTGGCCAAATGCCAGTGCACTCACAAAAATCATCTACTCATCTTCCTCTGCTGTAATTGGAGCAGAGGAGGGGAAAATCACCAGGTAAACTAAAGCTCATGGGGTTGAGATAAGGATTAGGAGAAAATGTTTTAGGGGCCAAACAGGCTCAAAACTTCAAAGGGTGTAAAGAAAACTTTATTAACAGAATTAAAAGGAGAATGATAAGAACTAAAATAAACCTTTAGAACACCTTTCCTCCCCCCGCCTCTTTCTATTTCCCACCTACAATGTAAAGAGACAAAACATGGGATTTTGAGTCAGTTTACTACTTCTAAAAATAAATCTTCCTTCAGTTCACTTAGGGAGAGGAGTCTTTCCTGCCATGCCACAGGAAACAGTTTCTTGTGATTTTAATTTTCATGAGCAGCAGCCCGCCTGGAAATCTGCAATCCTGAACTCCCTCCCACGTTTTGTCAGTCTTCTCACAACTGCCTCCGTGGGTCACTGGCTTATGGGGTGCAATTTTTTAAGGATGAGCTGTTCTAGTACAGAAGTAAAGGTTCTCTTCTTCTGTCTCTGGAGGCAAAGGTTCTCCTCTTCTATCTCTGGAAGGAAAGGTTCTCTTCTTCTATTTCTTAAAGCAAAGGTTCTTTTTCTCTCTCTGTTCAAGTCAGATCACAGCTTCTTTCAACACCTGTATTCTCCAGTTCTCTTCTGAGCTGCAGATGAACACAGCATCTCCCCATATGCTTTATGACTTACAGGGAAATGGTCTGGTGTATTATATTCTCACCTTGGCTTGCAAAAGGTTTTCAGCTGCTAAACCGGAGCATCTCCTCTCCTTTCCTCTGGGCTTCCACCGCTCCTTCACTGACCTTGGCGTTGCCCTGTTGTTTTCTTCACGTGCCTTCGCCTTTCCTTCGCTCTGTCTCGGCAGAAGATTGGCATCCGCGGATTTATTTGTTCTCGGATGGGATTTTGCAGCGCTGAAGAGGTTAATGTGGCCCGGGCCGTGCCTCGGGGGCACGCTGTGCTTGAGCTGCGGCTGCTGCGGGCTCCGCCGGGCCGGCCGGAGCGCGGCCCCGCTCCCAGCCCAGGCTCCGCGCTGATTCCCCGCCTGCAGAAATCTCCGCAGCCGCGCCGGGGGCGGGGAAGGGGAGGGGGGACACGACGATTTCTCTCTTTTCTGGAAAGCAGGAAGTAAGAAAGAGCTTTCTGTGGTTTTTTTTTTTGTTCTTAAATATGATTTATAGAGGCGTGTCCAGCTTCTCTAATTGGCTTAGCAGCGTATCAGTTTCCAGAGCCAGCTAGCTATTGTTTCTGTCAGCTGTGAAGGAAGCTGTGATGTTTGTCATGGGGAAAGTCGTTTCTGTGGCTGACCCTTTTTCCTCCTCACCAAAAATTCAATTAAGGCAAACCCAGGACAATCGGCCTGTCATGTCTAAGTGCATCGGTGCCAGGAGTCAGAGTTTTCAGCAGTCAGCTTGCCAAGGCCTGTCCCAAGAGGATGCTCATATTTAGAGTGCAAGGAACATGATCCAGAACAAGCTGAAAGGAAGTTTCAGGGTTCAAAGGATGACACTGTATAGTTAGCCTACATGAAAGGGAAAGGGGAGAAGCAAGGTATGTTAATGAAGCAGAAGTGCAATAGCAGAATTCAGAAGAGTAAAATACTAATTTAGCCATGACAGGTCTAGCACTCTTCTGGAAAATATGCCACCTGGTCTGTATTTGTTTGCATTCAGATTTATGGAAGTACTTTGTTCAGGAATGGCTTCAGGGTTTGTTTTTACTGTTAAGGTATGCAGAATGTAGAGCTAGCCTTGATGTATGTAGAGTGTGATTGATAGATATGTGATGGTTCTCCAAGGAAAGAAGACTTAGCTAATTTCTGCCTCCAAGTCAGCACCTTCTTTAACACATTCCCCACTTGCAGCTGATATTGACAGAAGAGCAGAGATTTCAAAGACTCCTTTCATTGCCACAAGCTGTGGGATAAAGAATTATTGTCCAGGTAGAAAAGACACACCTAAATCAGTCTTCCCTCCCTTACCCTTACTGAGGAAGATGCAGGTAGATTTGCATTTCTTGTGTTTCTGGAGATAGTCAGCCTGCTTGTATTTGCCATCAGAGGGGATTGGTGATACAGCAGAAGGAGGAGAGATTTTTGGAGCTGGAAGGGTAAGAGCCATTGTAGGGGAGACTGTGAAGAAATGTAGCAGAAGCCTGGGAGGGTGATGCCCTATGGTGGCTGGAATATGGACATCCCTGATATCCATACACAACACAGTCTGTGAAGTGTGTGATCATAAAGAATGAGAATTTGGGTTTCATAAATCAGCTTCTGTGATTCTGTCCATTTAAATGTTTCTTAAAACAAAATAAGGAAAAAAAATCAGCTAAAATTAAAGATAAAGAGAGATCAAAACTCAAAATCATAGATGGGATCTGTCTTTTAGGATACTTTTTATCTACAATCCTGG
This sequence comes from Hypocryptadius cinnamomeus, assembly GCA_013400635.1. NCBI lineage: Eukaryota > Metazoa > Chordata > Aves > Passeriformes > Zosteropidae > Hypocryptadius > Hypocryptadius cinnamomeus. The sequence continues at coordinate 179,335 of VYZP01000945.1, forward strand.
ATTTAAAAAAAAATAATAATTAAGGAACTGGGCTGCAATGCATTGTCACTTTCGATATGAGAAAAATTATTTGTGGCATAATTGCCTGATATTTTAGGTAGTGGTTGTAAAATAAACAGGAGATTCTTCATGCAGTTCTGTGGTAGGACTTAGATTGAATTGCCAAGAACTGAGAGAAACTTATTAATTATACCAAGATTTTTACTAAGCCTGTTTATAGCTCTGTAGTATATTAGTTTTCATGCCAAATTTGGCTGACATTTGTATGGTGCTTAGCATCTTACTTTATCACTTATGTTAGGCTCTCTTTTAAGGTAGAGAATATGGAAAGCAGGAAAATTATCATGTGTAGAAGGAAATACATATGACAAACCCAAAGCATGGCATTAGTTAAAGATTTTATTTTTAAGATATCTGATTTCTGTACTCAATATATTTGTTGCAACTTGGATTTTGAAGGGAGACATTTCTGTATGTGATTGTAATATATACAATTCACCTGCTAAATAATATGCAAATATTCTTGCTAAATTTTTTTTGAAACATTACTTTTCTGAGGAGCCAGGTAAAACATAAAGTGAAGAGCTTCTAAAATAGTAAAAAGATAAAATTTAATTTAAAATCAGAACTGCAATACATTCTGGTATGTTGTGACGCTTCTTTAAAATATTTTATATAATACATTTTATTCTTAATCAGTATCTGAGTGCAACACTGGATATCACAATTACTATGTGAAATTGTGACTCAGTGTTTGAGAATACCTGAAGTGAGGCTTTTCAGAGACAAGGCTTCTGCTTTACATGGAGCCAGAATGAAGCAGGAATTCCATCAGGCGGATGAGAATGACTAAATGATGATGATGTATTTTATTTTGATGGTGCTCTTGCTTGTGATACATTTAACCATATGTGGCCAGGCAAGTCACTGGAGATTTATCCAGCTTTGATACCGAGTGTAGTATCTGGGATAGATTCAGGCATGATGTAGTGTAAAAAAGCTTTGTTCTCATGCTAAAATAGGTGTCTACAGCTTTGGATACTGTAATTTACCAGAAATACTGAGAGGGTGGTAGAATTAAGTCTCCAGTTCTGAACACAATCAAATGTGTATTGCCATGGTCTCAGTTGCTGCTAAGTTGCCTTATTCTCCTTTCATGTATTTTTCAGTGTGCCCAAGCTGGGGCCAGAAAGTGCTGATCTGACCTCAGGGAAAGTCAGATATTTGAATTCAAATATTGGATATTTGAAAGGCACTGCTGCCCCTGGATGTGAATGCCAGTTCAGTGGATGGTGTCTTACCAGTTGCCTCCCACAACCTGATGGTGTTCACTTGCTTGCCTGTTACCTTAGAGAAGGGACCTGCTGCCTTTACGGAGTGAGAGTGCACCATTTTTCATGTGGATAATGATTTTGGCAATTAACAGTGAGGGCTAATAATTTCCTACCCCTGCTAGAGGCATAAAAGTGCATTCTAAGTAGATATGGATTTTTTTTTTTAATAGGGAATAGTAATCTGGAGAAGCAGTGAGAAACTGTAAGCTCCTGCACACTCAGGTTTCAGAACCCATTTCTGATGTTTAAAAAGCTGTCAAGTACAAATGTGTAGTTAAGCCACTGGCTATAGTATTTTGTAGTAATATTATAAATAATCTCCAAGAGAAGATGGGATTTTTGGTGTTTAATACTCAGTTTTCTTACCCTTGTGTTTTATGTCTGGGTAGTGATGCCATAGGCCATAAATCTGTTTATAATCATACAGTAATTTCTATTGATTCTCAGTTCTTGAGCACATGACTTTTACTGTGCTTACTGAGTCGATGATTCCCGGAAATGCAGGCAGAGGTTCCATAAACTTTCTGTAAGCTGTCCTTTATTCCTGTACTCTGTGTTTTTATCTGGATGTAAGTGCTTGCTTCAATGCTTGCTTTGTGACAGTTGTCTTCTCTGCTGTGCCATTTGAATCTGCTCATTCATAGTTTGTCCTTAACAAGATATCTTTGTGTTGTGTCCTAGAGAATTGCACTCAAAAATTCAGATTTTTTTTCCAGGAAATAAAACTGAAGCCATTGTCTAGAAGGGACATAACTGAGGCACAAGTGAATGGTGCCTCAATGGCTGTGACGCAGTTTCTAGCTGAAATGGGCAGAAACTGCCAAAAAACTGGTGTTGAAATGAATTCTTAAACACAGAAACATTTAAAGCAGAGAATGTGAGAAGACTCAAGAGTGGTGAAGTTGTTACTCTGTAACACAGCAATATTTCCTCTAGTCTCATGTGGCAGGGCTGCTTTCCTTTCCTGTTTCCTTTTAAAATATGTTTGCTTCTTCACATTTACAAATTAAATTTAAATTGTGACCTTTTAGATCCCTGTTCAGATGAATACTTGATTATCACTGTAATGTGTGTAGGGCTGTTTGGTTTTTATTTACATATTCTCTAAGAGTTTCTTCTTGTTTAATGTAGGGGATGGAGAATAACAAAATTCTCCTCAAGCTGCCCAGCATTTCAGGTGACCCTGGCTTTTCCTATAAACATTGCCAGGTGGATAAAAGGTGTTTGAGGGATTGTTTCTCTAATTTTTTTAAAAAGAATTATCTTTATTCTTTTCAGCCCAGATTCCTTTAGTTGTAATGGGTGAGGAGAAGAAGAAACTCATTAGTAGTTTTCTTAAAAGCTGAAGGACCACCAAGCAAATCCTCATTTTAGGTTACAGAGTTTCCTGTCAGTTATTGTTGGTAAAGCAAAGCCTGTGACACACTGGCAGGACAGGCCATTAGGAGTGCTTATGATAAAGGTGCACCTCACTTTGGAGTTTTTAAATTAGCAAATTGATGAGAAATGCTTAAATTCAGGCCACACTGGGTGGCTTTTTCCAGTGCAGAACTCAGTTGAATGCCTCTGTGTAGTGTGCAATTGTATGTGTCAGTCTGTTGTGATGGATAAAATGTATGTAAATAATAACTGTTTGCTAATTACTTCAGTCATTAGGGAAATTATTTTTTAACTTCTTAAAAAATATATTCTAGGTGGCCAGTATGTACTTTTCTCCCAGTGTCCTGTACAGCTCTTTTGTCTGTATTTCCTTTAGAGTGATGGTGTTTCACATCTACTAGACTGACAAGCATAATTTAATTTATAGCTCCTCATTTAACACCTGTGCTGCTTTTTCTGTTTGCAGTATTTGCAGTTCTAGTCAGCTTTAATGCACCATTCCTAGTTATTAGCAGGTGTTGGGCTTTTTTTAATTTCCTAGTGCAGTTGTATCAATTGAATACATTTGGACACACATTTCAGAAATTGCTTGTGACTTTGTTTCTGAAACACTGTTAAATCATGAGGAGTAAGAGGGGATATAATTTGTTAATTTACATTGGGAAAGTAAAACAGTTCTGCTTGAGGTTTGTTGACAATTTTCACATGCTGGCTTAAAACATGTTTGTTTTAAGCCCCCCCCATGCCATTTTCTCATTAAGTATGTAGTGAAAATTAGTGTTTTCAAGTTGACTGAATAACGAACTTCATATTCAGTCTTGTGTTCTTTTTTCCTGTTTATCCAACAATAGGAAGTGTAGCCTGCCTGTTAAAGCACACATTCAAATTTAGTTTTTAGTATTCAAATATAAAAAAATTGAAGAGAACAAGTAGAAATGCTGCGAACAACTTACCCAAAAAATGTAGTAAACTGCTCAAAAGCACCGTGTACACTGTAATGAAGAGAAATGTTACCAGCTATGTACTGTGCTTTTAAAATGTACCACAAATCCTCCTGCTAACTACTGCAGTTAAGGGAAACAGAGTTTTATTTTCATCAGAAGCTTTGGCAATGAAATGTCCGCAGCAGACAGGGTTGTAGTGCAGCTGGGTGGTTCTGAATAGAATATCAGAACACAGGCCTGAACTCTGTTCTTGTGCTGGCCTGGAAGGTGCTGCTGGTCACATCAGCTTCCCTTTCCATGACACACTTCCAGTTCTGTGAGAGACATGACTCTGCCAACTTTCTTTTCTCTATCTCAAAATCACTGAGGTTTCTCAATAAAAAGGCCCACACTGCTCTCACATTTATGATGCCAGTTTTGAGAGCTGTTCTGGGTATTTTATTATCCCCATAAAGAGGAGGGCCTTGAAATGTGATTGCAGTTGTTTTTTAAGGTGAGGGGGTTGAAAGATTAAGGATCTGTAATTATTTGGAGGAAGGAAAGCTGTGTCACATCTTAGCATTTATTTTTGTCATATGGAGGTAATATATGACATGAGGGCCACATTTTTGACCAAAAAATCACAGCTTTCTTGAGAAAATCCTAATTGGCAGTAATTTTAATGGCTCCAAGTGCTCTTAAAATTTGCTTCAGGAAGCAATTGGTTTAATGCCCAGGTTACCCTTGGTCACTAAAAAGAAGAGTTGTGGTCAGTTTGCAGGTTGTGGTCTGGCTCCTCATCTGCAAATGTATTGTGTAAGGCCCCAAATGTCTAAGAACGGGTCAGACTGTATTTTTTGAGGCACAGAGGACCTTCTAGTGTGACTGTTATCATGAGGGCTTCTGAAATAGTATTCTTAGGTTTTTTTATGTTCTGAATAAGGAGTGGTGGAGACATGGGATCGTGAGAACGAGGTGGCTTCAGTGGCTGCTGTCACTAATGCCAAGCTCTGATAAAGCTGTTACTTTTCCTGCTGATTCCATCAAGTGAATTGCCCTTGTCTACTGAGGGGTTTGTTATTCCCTAAGGTTTGTACCATCAGATGAGAAGAAGAAGCAGGGCTGTCAACGAGAGAATGAGACTCTAATACAGAGGAGGAAGGACCAGATGCAGCCGGGGGGAACCACAGTCAGCGTCACTGTCCCTTACCGGGTCGTAGACCAACCTCTGAAACTCATGCCACAGGACTGGTAAGAACATTTCTCCTTTAAAACATTTCTTACCCCAAACTGTGCAGAATTTGGAAACAATAAAATGCTCTGAAGTCTACTGAAAAGTGAAAGTACAGACATAATAGTCTTCATTTTATTAACTGTAAAAGAGTCTTCAGCTGAAAATAATAAGAAACTAAATTAATCTAAAAGATCTTTAAAGCTTGCAACACTTCATATTTTAACAGTGTGAACAGCTCAGTTAATATTATTTGGTTTGCCAGAAATGTTCCAGAAGTTCCAGTAGAAATGTTCATGTTATTGTTCTGGTTTGTGCTGGTGTAACATGCAAGTCACTGAACCGTGATATACAAGAAAACCCCTCCTCTCCTGTCTGCTTTCTGAGGGAGAGTCTGTTGGGAAGATGCTTTTGCAGGCCATCAGCATCTGAAATGCCATCTTTTTTAATAGTTATAGAAAGAAAATACATCAGACAGTAAAGACTGAACTGTGATTCCAGTATTGGAACTATTGGAATTTTACTTCGGAAGGAAGTGCTCTAGTTACAGAAAGGGAATTGTAGATAGTTTTTACTTTTATGAAAAAGCTGGAAATGGATTATTTGCTCTGTAGCCCATTTCTCAAGGCTATAAAAAATAGCTCTCTTTGAACAGAAAAACTCTGGAGAAGTTTTTATTGTTGTTTGACATCTTTTTGTTATTTGATGACATGCATTATGCAGCATTTTTACTTCTTCCTGACAAGTGAGAAGATCTGGGATGTGGACAATGACATATTTTGTGGTTTTGTCGTTTCCAAATTACATTTTAATGGGGAGGAATACTTTTAAAAGATTCTGCTCCTAAATCAATTATTCTCTGTATTTAGAACTTGAATTAATCAGAAATCAGTGGATTTAAAATTCTGAATATTAAATAGCACTTAAAATGTTTAATGATCAAATCTTTAAGTACTTTATAAAGTACTTCTGACCAAAGACATGAAGTGGTGTATGGTTTTTTATCTTGGTTTTACCCAAGGAAGCCATTCTAAAACCTGCAAAAAACCCCCCCGAAACCCAGACCACAAAACTTCATCTCGATTATTCTTTTTCATTTGGGATTTAGTGGATTTAATGATAGATTAAATTTGGGGATTAGATTAGAGAGATAGTTATTTGTTGTGGCAGGTAAGAACCATGGTTGGATGATGTAAATGTTCAAGAGAAAGACCATATGTGGGGAGGTCATTTATTATCAAAGGTGGGGTTTTTAAAATTTTACTAATGCAAAAGCTTAATCTTAATCACAAATTTATTTTCTTAGACCTCAGGTAGTGGTTGTGTACTCTTAAAATAGCTGAAATTTCACTTTGCAGAAATTTAGCAGCTGTTGCTTCTCATTAATTTTCAGCCTGGAAGTCAGCAGTGTTGAGAATAAAGGCTTTTAAATCTGCACATCTCAGTTTCAAGTGCCGTTTGCAGAAGATTATCTCTGAAAATGTTGGAGCACTTTTCAAAAGCAAATTAATGATGACCACAAATAAACACTGCCTTCTAAAAATTGTAACTTGAGAAACTGAGCTACCTTCTGCAAAGGGGCAGGGCTGAAAGCCCAGAGGAATCACAACAATGATTTTATTTTTTTTACAAGAGGAAAAGCAATTGTGCTGGAGGTGTGGTTGTTAAGTGTGCTCTCCTGTTCTACAACAGGAGCAGCTATGCTAAGGCACACTGTCTGTTTAGGACAGCAGGTGACTGAAATGTCCCAGGCCATGGCCATGCCCATGTCCATCCCTCTGTGTGTTCCAGGGACCGCGTGGTGGCCGTGTTTGTCCAGGGGCCTGCCTGGCAGTTCAAGGGCTGGCCTTGGCTCCTGCCGGATGGATCTCCTGTTGATATCTTTGCAAAAAGTAAGGGATCCATTTTGTTCCTTGCTTTGGGGTTTGTTGTTGTGTTTGGGGCTTCTTGTAGGGTGTTTATGCTCATGACAGAGTGCTGCCAAAGTGCTGTTGGGTGGAGGTGGCTGGGCAGGCTTTGGGCTCCTCACTATGGCAAATATTCCCATGCCCTTTGTGGTTGTTCTGCTCTGATCTGTGCAAGCTCATGGAAATCTTCTCAGAGCTGTCAGCTCCAAGAGTCACAAGTAGCTGGTGTACAAATCTGCTTTCCAATCTTCTAAAAAAAGGGTGAACAGACAATGTGTATTCCTACAATTCATAGCTAACAGGTTTACAGGCTGGCTGCACATTCTAGTGCTATTTCGAAGAGAGCATGAATCACCTATTGCACCACTAAGAAAGCGTTGAAAATATGATCTGGTGTCTCACAAAAACTTCAGAGTTTTAAAAAGTTGAAGTTTCCAGTGAGCTAGATGTTAGCAGTATATAGATGTGAACAGGTTTTTTGGGTCCCCACAACTGTGGTGCTTTGAGGCACTTCTCTGGCACAGTTCACCCATCTGACAGAGAGGTGGGCCCTTCTCTTCTCTGTTGCTTCAGTTTGAAGTCGCCTTAGAAAACAGACCTTTTGATGGTGTCCTGTGGTTTCAGATATAGACATAACCAACACATACACACACACCCCCACACACAAAAAAACCCCAAAAACCAGGCAACAGACCAAACCCACCTTAGTTCAGTTCTGGCATCTTGCAGTCAGCGTGATGAGGAAAGAGGTTTGCTCAGGTTTTGTTTGTGCCCCTCTTTGTGTGTGCCCCTCTTTTCCAGATGTAGAATCTGGAAAGAAAATGCTACTTTGGTGAGCAGCAAGGAAAAAAACTCAAGGGTGGGGCAGAAAGCTAAGGATGGGTCTGTGAACAAGAGAATAGAATGAGTCAGTCAAAGGGGGGATTGAGGATGAGCAGGGAAAGAGAGAATGAGCCTGAAAGTCATTGTGAAAGTAAAACTATGCCACAGGAGGGAGTTTAACAAAAGAGACTAAGGAAAGAAGGAAATAGCACTTCAAAATAAAGATACTAAGAAAATGGCAATTGCAAAAAGCAAAGCCAAGAAAAAAGTAGTGAAATACTGAAGTTCTAGCCAGCAGTTACATGCTGCTTCCTATTAATTTTATCGTTTTTGTATATACATGTATGAAGGGCTGCAGGAATTGTTCTGACTTGCTTTGACTTTCCTGGTCTCAACATGCCAAAAGATCACAATCACAGCCTGCACAGTTCAGGCTGAAGATGTACAAATTCATACATTTTTCATGTGAAAGAGGGATATCTGGTTTTAATTCATACATTGAAATGGATCTTCAATTTAGAAATGCATTCCGTTCCTTCAAAGCATGGTATTTTTAAAATATTTTCCTGATAAAGTGTATTTCCAGAACTTTCCCCAATGACTTTACTCATCCCTCAGATGAAAACAGGTAAATGAAGAGAGCACAGACAGCATCAGTCCAGTTTTATGTATCTATTTTTATCTGAAGCTATTGTTTTGCCATATTTGCAGTGTTCAGTAGTCTTCACAAATGTGGTTTCTGGGATTTGCAACTGTCCATTGTTTAATCTGCAGTTTGCATTTCTCCTCTGTCTCTGGGTCTGTTGTGGTTACCAAGTATTGAAGGCTGTCAAACAAGCAGGTAGCTCACCAGAAACAACTCCTCAGTAAAATGTGTACCGGACCAGAGCCTGCCAAACTGGTTTTATTGGAGCAATTGCTTTGTCCCAGAACATTTCATTAGCTGAGTCTCCAAAACTGTGCTCCTTAACTTTCCTCGTGCATGGTGTCCTGACTATTTCATGTTCATGTACCAAACCAGCCTAATTTCACATTTACAAGTGAATGTTTGTGATGAAGTTTTGAATGCTGTCAGTTTCATGAACAAATATTTCATTTTGAGTACCATTTTAAAGGTGTTCCTCCCAGAGCACATCAGGGAGCTTTAACAGTGATTTGTTTCAGGTTCAGAAGTGGATCCTCTTGTGCTTAACAACATTTAATTTGAATGCAGAGACTCTGTCAGGTGTTGATGGAGTTTTCTGTAGAGGCATGGCACTGGTATATCTTAATTTGTTTTTTCTGAAGTTATATGAGTACATGCAACAATGTATAGTGGAGATAGTGTATATGTATTCTTAATCACAAAGCCTGGAAGTTTATCTGTCAGAGATACAAGTCAGATGATAATTTCTTTAGTTTGTCAACAACAACAAAAAAAAGCTAATTTCACATACCAGCCTTCTAGGAAGTTCCCAAATGGATGTGGAAAAGAGACTGAAGACAAAATTTATGGAAGACAAAATTAAGAGTGTGGTATCCGAAGAAGATAGAAGCATGACATTAAAAATAACTAGTTTCCACAAGACTGATGGCTTGTCTTTACTTTTCCAATACTACTAAAATCATCAGATTGGGTTACCAGATAGGCATTGTACAAGGCTTAAATACATTGGTTTTAATGCTCACTGTGTAAATACTTAGGCTTTACCTAATTCACATGTGACAATACCTCCCAAGAGAAAAAGAACAGTTAATATTTTACCATTTTCAACTGAGTACTAGATCAGGGGAAATTGGCAGTTACTAAATTTCTCAGAATGCTTTATGCAGCATTTGGGGGTTACACTGGCATTCGACTATCAGTCTTATACAGATTCTTTTAGGAGATAGCCAGCCTTCCTACTCATAGGTCTCAGAAATACCTTTTTGGTTATCATTTTTAATTCTTTGACAGCTCAGAGATTTTCAGAACGAACTTTGTTTCTCAAAGAGAATGTACTTGAATTGGCAGCGTGTTTGTTTCTTCTATTCCCTTGGAATCTATGCATCTAAAAGTAGGGGCTGCCCTTTCCCTTCACCCTGGAATAGCCTGGGAGCCACTGACCTCTATGTTTAACTGTGCCCTTTAGTGAGTAGTTGACTTCTTTGGATTATGGCCTTGTTAATTTGACTCTCAGGCTTCATTCTGAAAAAGGAAGAGTGGGGTGGGAATTTTCTTTGACCAATAAAGAAACACTGAAGTCTTCATGTTTGTGCCAAATGCTCTCCTGTTTGCTGCAGTTAAAGCTTTTCATCTCAAGTACGATGAAGTGCGCCTGGATCCCAACGTACAGAAATGGGATGTAACAGTGTTAGAACTCAGCTACCACAAAAGACACTTGGACAGGCCAGTATTCCTACGCTTCTGGGAAACTTTGGACAGGTATGGCTCCTGCTGGAAGTCCTTCATGTTCATGCTTGTGTGGTTTTGGTGGGAATTAAAAGTTCTGGCAGCCAGGGAATTGTTTACAACTTGGATATCTGAACAATGATTTAGTTTGGAAATACTGCTTGTTTCGGTTTTCCCTGATACAGTTAATAATATGTAGTGGTATATGTGTTTACAGACTGTAAGTAATAATCTCCATAGTGTGGATCATTGATGAGTGCCATGATTCCCCACCTTCCGACTCAGGTTCTCTGGGTTGGAACCCTCCTGAAGGGGAAGTTCACTGCAATACCTTGTTCATGTTGTAGAGAAGAAACTTTATTATCATGAAGCAGTTGAAGAAATATTGAGGGAGGGGAGAAGCCCTCATTGCATTTCATGAATGTTTAATTTTTTCATGTTGATTCACAGTGAACTGCTTGAATGATTGAGTGAAAAAGAAAAATCCTGTGGGAATTGTCAAAATAATTCCAATCATCAAACTTTCCATGGCTTTCTATTTAGAAGTCTCAGGTGAACAATATATCTGAACTCCCAGATGAACTAGTTGTCTTTACAACAGTCTTTCAATGTTAGAAGTCATGCAATGCCTTGGAAAGCTGAGTTTTCTTTGAGGCAAGGCTGTAGCTGGCTGTTATTTAGTGGGACAAATCCTGCACACAACACATTGCATCTCTTTGGCAACTTTCTAATTCCCTAAGAATTCTCTTTTAACAATGCCTGGGCGTTTTATTCCTGCAAGTAAAATTCCTATAAATGCCACAAGGGTAATAATGCTGTCTTCTGTTAATTTTTTTTCAGGTATATGGTAAAGCACAAATCTCACTTGAGATTCTAAATCCTTCAGCTGCCATTTATTTCCTGAAGTATGGATTGAAAAAAATGGAAGGGGCTCCAGTTTGGAGACCAGAGCTCGCACTATAGATGTCAAGAACTTTGCAAATGAGGAAGGGTCACAGTTTAAACTTTTTATAAAATCTTATTTGGATGATTCATGCTATGGCAGGTTGATACCTGTTATTCAGAAGCAAAGGGGTTTTGCTTAAAACTATTTTTTTAATGTTGTTAGCCTTCTAGTCTGCAATCCAAATTGTATATTTTGATAGCAGCAGTTTCTTCTCTGTTTTGTTAAATTAGCCACATTTTTAAAGAATGTGTTTTGTTCCCGAGTAGGTGATAGCTGGATCTCCACGGCGGGTTCCCCACGTGTGTGTGCGTGTGTGCGTGTGCGCACGGGCGTGGCTCAGTAAATGTGTGCGTGTGTCTGCAGATATAGTGTACAAAAAAGTTACAGACACACTGAGGCACACCTAGGTGTTTCCAGGCTTTCTAAACCACTTAGCTTCTGAGCTTAGTTTGGGGTTTCTTTGCTTACTGTTTCACTTACTGAAAATATTTTGTTGTGAATGATATTACATTTTAGTCAATAGGACTTGCAAACTGAGCAAAGTGAAAGTTGTTTTCGATAAATCAAAATGTCAACCTGTATATGTATATTCTGTCAGTCTTTGTTGAAAAAGGGAAGATCAAAAATCTATTAACTCTTTTTTTGGATTTGTAATGTCCCAGTTTAATAAATCTTGAAAATTTATTATAGACATACCTTCAAGTCATGGTAACTCTAAATTGCCATTCTCCACACACGTCTCTTTCTTTAAACTGAAAGTATGCATGTGTACATTCCCATCTAGCAAATACCTTTGCATATGAGTCTAAATGTTACCTAGATTAAATGATGAATAGAGGAGGAGAGATTTGGATTCTCTTTTTTCCTGGGACAGCCACCACAAGAAATGAATAATTTTAACTTCTTTGCATTTATACCTCTAATACTATTTTCTCGTGACAAAAGTAGGCCAGACTGTCAACAGGAGTTGTAATTTTCTGAGCTGAGTGGCTAATATGGCCTCCCAAGAGTCCTGCATTGGAATGGAAAATCAGCCTTCTCAAATTACCAAAGAACAGATTTGCTTCATCTGCAGTGTGAGGCCAGAGGATCCTGGTATTTGTACCAATTTACAGCATCTCTGTATCTATGGAATAACGTTAAGTTGATGTTGCATACCAGTGAATGTAGAGAATGATCAAATACTGTAACATCTGCATGATTTTTTTTTCTGGGATAGAAAATACATGTTTATATTCCTGTTCTTGAAATTCCAAACCATGTTTTTTTAATATACTTTACATTTAAGGTTTGACAAAAATAAAATGTTCTACCTATTCTGTTTTGGTTTTTATTTGATGTTAATTTCATTTTTAATAAAACCCAAAGTCACATATCCATAAGAGGTTTTTAAAACTATGTCTTAAGTTTATGAGGACTGTGAGGTCTGACTTTTAATTGTATGTTTCCATCCCTGCTATATTGAACTGTATTTTCAAATGGTCTTAATGGAACTGTAAAATCTCAAACCACCAAAACAACCCTCGGTGAGTTCCAAGATTAGAAGCAGCTGACCCTGGATTTTGGAATGGATTCAGCGTGGTGACTGGGAAGACTGGGCACTACAGAACTACTGGGATGTCTCCTGTTTGTGTGGGCAGTTGGGCAGTACCCTTTACCATGTTTTCCCTGTGCTTAAGCTTATTAGAAATGTGTCTATGTCATACTAGAGCTGGCTGAAACATTGAGTGCTTGGTTTTAACCTATACTGTACAGAGCAAAGCTGTAATGGCTTCTCCCAGCATTGTAGCTGCTACCACGTGGTAGCAATTTACAGTTCATTTCTGCTTTAAACAGTGAGATATCATGTATGCTGTTTTAAACTTGAGCATTTCCAATTAGAAATGTCATTTTTTCAGACTTAATAAGTGCGTCATGGCCTGTGCTGTTTTAAAGAGACTTCTAGGCAGTCAGTTGAAAAGTAAATTTTGGACAAGTGTGTGCTTCACATGCAGTGTGATATGCAGACCATAGAGTGGGTTTGCAGTAGGCAAGGGACAGTTATCTTTTCTGTATCCTGTACTTCACTTGTGTTTTCAATGCAGGTGTAATTCCAGATCCAGTATTGTATGCAGGAGATGGCTTGATTTAGATGGAGATTTATGTATTTATTGGCAGTTAACTCCTCTGAAACTACTGAAGTTACATGGATATGGAATGGGCAGAAGGGCAATATCCATGAAATCTGTGTGACCTGTGTTTGTTTTTATGGGTTGAGGACAGACCTTTAACATCTTAGAATTTTGTACTGGCAAGCAGTTTGTGACCCAAGTTATCCAGTATGTATTTGTGAAGGAGCTGGCACCTGATTGTGCATATTTTTGTCAGTCATAAAAGTAGTGATGTTTATAAAATGAGCCATTTTGCAATCAGATTCCTGCTGACATTATTGGAAGTTTAATTAGGTTGTCAGAATAGCATTCCTGCTGCCTTCATAAATAACTGCACATAGATTATGAAACTACTTGGACTTAAAAATTTAGCCTTACAGCAGCATTTTGCTACACAGCTGGAATTTTAGACACTTATGTTATGCTTAATTTGTCTGCACGTTAATGTAGAGTAATAAAGAAGACTGATACTAACAAGTGGGGAAGCTGGAGGAGCAGACATCTGTTTTACTGAGCTGCTTTCTTTTTGCTGAGCAAATTCAACACACTGCTTAGAGGTGTATAAAGTGTGTAAATTGTATTCAATTAAAATGTCCAACTATAGCTGAGCTACTTCCCTGACTGCAGTTTATCGAACAATAGAATGATACGAGTGTGAGAATCAGATATCAAATTGGCTGTTCCTGTTCTACAGCCTCAGTGTCATAACTCTGCACTGTTTCATGAGGGTGAGATGAGTGAGATGAAGCATGATAAGTTGAGAACTGATTTGAAGTCTGTGATTGGGCTCACATGCTGTCAGCAGGTGATTATTGCTGTTAGTAACAGGGTTAGTGGGGCCAGTAGTTGTACCTGAAGTAATGATTTTCTATTAAAAACTAAAATACCTGTGATTTATACTATTTGAGTTTTTGAATATTAGTCTGAACAAAGCAAACAAAAGGGGAGTTTTTTGCAAGATAAAGTAGGACAACTAAAGGGACTTGCATACCTGAAGAAATTGCAGATCAGCATCCTCAGCTGAGTAGGCTCAGCTATTTAGCTATTACCTGGAAGTTTTCGAAGGAAGATGGTTTTACAAATAGGTACTAAAGTCAGTGCTTGAGCTAGACAATTTATGGAACTGTTCTGCAATGCTGTAAACGTTTTTATTTCTGAATTCAGAAGAAAATGTAGATAGCAAATTGTGTGCTAAGTTGCCCTTCATCATAAGTTAAACTATTATGTTATATTTGACAGCAAATTTGGAACAGCAAATTTGGTTTTGGCTTTCATTTGCTGTGCAGTTGGTGTATAAAATATTGCCATTCTCTACAGGGACGTGCAAAAGTAAGTTTTATTAGTACAGCTTTTATTCTTTCGCTGGTGAAATATGCACTTAGTTGCTAATTCTTGCAAACACTATACCAGAAAAGAAAAAAAAGCTGATCAAAATTAATGGCTTAGAGGTTTTAAAATTTAATGTCATGAATGCATTTTAATTCAAAAGCCATAACTAATGCCAAGTACTTTATTAGAGCAATGTGTTCATGAAAAATTAAAATCCCTGCCTGAAGAAACTGCTGGCCAAGTAGGTTACAGTTCAGCTAATGTGTGGAAAAATCTATCACAAACTGGAATCTCCAAATGTCATATCCTGAGTTGCTCATTTGTAACGAATGGTTTTTTTTTTTTTTGAGAGGTGGCAGTTCTGCTTCCATTGCTAGCAGTTGCATACTTCACTCACACTTGTGTTGTTTCCTGTCTTAAGTTTGGGTTTTCATTGAGACTGTACAACACAAGGGTTCTGAGGCAGGGACAGAAAACAGATCACTGAGGATGGACTTGTTGGAGTGGAGCTCAGGCACTTGGCAAGGATAAAGATGGTGTCTGAATGGGACTGTGATCCAGAGGGATCTGATGATCCTTGTGGATCCTTCCAGCTCAGCACATTCTGTGATTGCTCAGCTGTCATTGACTTCTCTCTGGATCATTCTTCTCAGTGGTGGTGCTATCACACAGGGCAGGTTTGAGAATGAGATTTAATCCAGCACAACCTGTTGGTGGATAGTACACAGTGGTAGGCCATGCATCCAGACTTCTACTGTGCTCATTGTTCTCTAAACACGAATTTTATAATTTTTAAAGTAAGAATGCAAACGCGAAGAAAATCTCAAATGTTTCCAAGTTTATTGCAGATACTAGTTCTCTTGTAAAAATGAAATATATGAGGTGGTACAGAAAATCTGTAAGAAAAATAACTTAGTGTCTGTTTTTTATTTCCATCTGTAAATTCTTTTGGTGTATTTCAAATGCAGAAAAACTGTTTACTTGCTTCACAAGGTTCCTGCATGTATCACTGGAAACTGTCAGAGGTAAATCTTCAGCTGCAGTTGCTTGAAAGTTTGTAGATTTTATGAATGTGTGGGTTATAAGTTCTGGCCTGTGTCAGTGGGCCCAAAGTTAATAGTGGTTTTGAAGGTTGAAATTCAAATGAAATCTCAGAAGAACCCTATGGGAACAGCTACTATTGAGTGACAGAGAAAATGAACTTTCCATGCAATTAAACATTTAAACTATGACATAACTGTCATAAATTTGTGTTTAATAGACTGTTAATTTTAATTTTTTGTGAAATATCTTGTCACATGACTATTATTTAAGATCTGAACTATATTAATGATGTTTTTTACAGAGTTATAGTGTAGCATTAGCTCAAGTCCAACTTCTGAAAATTCCTAGGAAAAATATCTTGCAGACTTTCAAAGGTAGGATGTCTTTCTAATTGCAACACTCATCTTAGCCCTGAAAGAAGAAACAAAGCATGTTTCTCATGTTCCTATCAGTTCAGACCAAACCTGTAGTTTCATAACAATGAATCTATTTTTATTGGTGAAATAGGATGTAAAAAGACATCTTAAAGAAACCGCTTCTAATGTTTCACTTGTTCCTTCCCTCTTAAAATCCTTTCCAGAGACCTGTCCAGCTACTCTTCTGCTTCCCTGACTTGTTCTTCCTGCTTGTTTCTGCCAAACTGGGACTGTTCCCTAGCCCACAGTATTTTTATGTAAGCACACCACTAGGAATGATTCTTCTGCCCTGTCAGGGCACAGACAGGGCAGTGGAAGCACAAGAAGCACGAATTTCTCCCTATTGTGTCTTAAAGCTGTTTACAAAATAAAAAATCCCAAACAAACAAAACCTCAAAACTGGTAAAAATGCATGTATGACCTGCTGAATATTTCATCCTGCTTCTTTCTAGTTTAGTTTTGACCTGGAGCAGTGAAGCTTTGAAGTTTTGAACATAAAAATACTGAAGGCATACTAGTTGTTAGTATTTCCTTAATTACTGGTATGTCACTAATTATTCTCCAAGGACCTTTAACTGCAGAGTTCTTCCTGTTACTGCAGATTAGTCTGAGGTGCAGAATGATTATCCTGAGCTCCAATGAGTCATTCTTAACCTGAGACTGAGTGAAATCTAAACACTTAATTACCTGACAGCCTTTGTCCACAGCTGGCACAGGGTTTGAGGAGCACCACACTGGTTTTCTTACTGATTTCGTGAGACAGATCAAAATTAAAAAAAAATAAGTATGACCAGTGAAAAACTAGAAGTTTGATACTTGTGGATTTGATGGTTTTCCAGGGCTAGGAGTTACCAGTAAATTTTGCAGCATGCCCTTAAAAAGTTCAGATGGTCACAGAAAAAAAGGGTGTATCTGAACAGCACCTCACCAGCTGTGTCTGTGTCTGTAGTGGACATCTGGGCTGAACCCCTCCTCAGCTGAAGTGTCCATACTTGGACTGCAAGTTCCACTGGAGACAGGGCATCTTTTTATTCTGTAATAAAACTTGTAGGAAAGAGCCCATGTTTATGCACAATGGAAGCAATTAGTCTGGTTGCTGAAAAGTTGCCAAAAAGGTGACAATGGGATTAAAGATTAAAACCAAAACAACAACAACAACAAAAACCCCAAAAAACAAACAAACAAACAAAAAACCAAAGAAAAAAACACCCCCCCCAAGAAAAACCAACCCCAGAACCTGCAAAAACTATCCAACAACAAAATCAAATTAACAAAAACACCAGCAAACCCAAACAACATAGAAATTACTAAACAGAAATACATTTGGAACAATGTATTGTGAAGTCTGTACACAACAAATTTATTCTGTGTGGATTAGTGCCCTAAATTGTGTTCCAAATAATCTTGTTTTGCCTTTGTCAAGTTGACTGATCCACAAATTCACTCACTGCTGTTAAATTCGTCTTGAATTTTATTTTCACTTCATATTGGATTTTTCTGGCTTTGGTCAGTATCTATTGGTCTGTTCATCTTGCCTTTTCTTTCACCCAAATATCAAGGCATGATCTTGTAAGTACAGAATTAGGTAAATAAAAACTAGCAGTTAATTTTGTGATAATGTGCATGTACATTACTGTTCTACTGAGAAATGTGCATCCATCATGATGTACATGTCATTTTTTATATCATGACTTCTGTAATGTATCAAAATTAAAAGGGTGGTGTTCTCCATATGTTAATTCCTTTCAGAACACAGCTGACACTTGGCCATACAGCATGAGACTATAATCAATACCTTAACTGAGCTACATGAGAAATCATAGATAAGGAGAACTCTGCATTTAGTAATTTGCCTCTCAGGGGCTTGTTTTTACTCTGATACAGACTGAAGGTTATTTCCAAGAGCAATAAATAGCCTTTGAGAATTTCAGGATAATAAAATCTGCCAGAAGTCTTTGAAATGCATGGAATATGTCAGGGATTTACCCATTTGATATGAGATGTGAAATATCAAGCAGGTGTCTTCAGAACATTCTCATCTCTCACATGTCAAGTCTGCAGAATGGTAATAAATTCACCATCACTGGCCCAACAATTCTTTGTGCAACATACTTTTAATGCTTCTCCTCTTATACCCAGAAACTGTGATTTGTGCTGTTTTTTCTGGGATTAATACCTTCAGGTGTGTTACCAGTCACATCAGAGGAGGGTTCAGGTATTTTATAATATTTTCTAATTTTTAGCTCCTTAAATAACCAGTATCTCTTGAAACAGGAGTTTCAGTCTAGTCCAGTGCAGGTAGCAGTGTGTCTGGGAAGAGTTGCTTAATTGAAAAACAGGAAAATAAGTGGATTGTGGTCATTTTTTGATTTAGGGGACACAGCAACCCAAATGTTTAGGAAGTCATCATTCCCACACTGCCTCAACCCCTAGCTAGTTTTCCGTACCTCCCGTCCAGTGCTATTTCACAGCATTTACTTCTATTGTTCTCTCAGGCTCTCCCATCTTTGTACTGTATTGCAGTACCTGCCCACTTTCTGTAAAAATAACTCAGCTGGCCAGAACTATACTGCTAACCTTATAAACACTCATGGGCCATCTCATATCCATGTCAAATATTTTTCTATAGTAGTAAAAGATGATATAAAGTTTATATCTGAAATACAGAGATAAATGTCTGGTTTTCTTTAATGCAGCTCTTAATGTTCCGTGCCACACTTAGCAATGCAGTGGATGGCATTGTCTGCAGACTAAAAGGCTCCTTAAAACCAGCAATAACCTTTTAGCATCCAGACAGAGAAATGGGGGTTCTGCTGTGTCATAAAATGATGATAAGGTGAGGAGGTTCAGGACCATCAAAGGAGTCGTATTTCTACAGTGCCCACAGGCAGTCATGATTTATCATGGCTTAACTTTATTTTGCTGTGGTTTTATGCTCTGGAGGTTAGATGAAGCCATCAGTAGATTCTCTGTAATATGTCAGAAGAAGTCTATATGTGAATTTTTAGGTTAAGATTTACAAGCTAAAAAATGATACAATTTTTTTCATCATGCCATTGCCTTTATTACAACGTGCAACTGAAACAATCTTAATGAAATGGTTGTCTGACTCAGCTAATTATTGCATCCTTCTCCCTGGTAAGCTAGCTGACCCTGCATAACATGGTTTAGGTCATGAGGGTAATTGACACAGCTTTTACATTAGCTGAGTATGAAGCTAATAACTGCTAAAGACAGCAGTTTTTCTATTATTGGAAATTGATCACAATGTAAGAAAAATTCATTAAATATTTTGATGTTAGGAGAAAGCTGCAGGTCCTCAGCAGTGTCAGAAAGCAGCTGCTTGCATGGGACCTGATTCATTTTGCATCAGCAATGCCATGGCCTGACTGATATAAATGACATTGTGAAGCACTCCTTTTGAGGTGGATGACTTGGAATCTTTACATTTTCTAGAAATTCAGTGCTTTTGCCCAGTGACACTAGTGTTTGATAACTTTATTTCCCTGTGAAGGTAGCAAGTCCAAGCATTGTGTCATATGTGCCTGGAAGGCAGAATTTCTGCCTGCTGGCTGCTGGAGAGTGTGAATGATTGCTGTTGACATACACTTGTAAATGGCATGCCTTGTGCCCTTTGGAAGGACATTCTGTTCTATTAACTTCTACCTTCCTGTGCACCCCTTTTAATTCTAATTACTTGCAGTGATATGTGCATCTTTAACACAATGATGAACCTGATTTACCAAACTAGCAGGGTAAAGTGCAAAGTCTAATGTAATTATCTGTGTCATGCAGAGCTAATATGATTTTCCTATAATTTTTCACAGATGTCTTTTTAACTATTATGCTTGTGAAGGAGCACGGAGAAAGAAAATTATTGATTCTACACCAAGTATTTCTAGTATTAAAGTAAGTTTCTCTCAGATGTGAAATGTCTACATAGCATGTAACAACAGAGTGCAAGCAAATTAAGCAGAGAACATCCAGGCTTTCTGTGGGAACATGTTCTTCACCCAAACTGCAGCACTAATGTAGGTGCATCTTTTGAGGCTCACTAGATTCTGCATAAAATGGTAAAGAACAAGTAACATAGATTTCTGGAAAATAAATCTGTGAAATTTAAGCTCTTGCTAATTTGGTTGCTGTGGAAGGATCTAAGCCTTCAGGGTAAGTGAATTTCTTGCAGTCTTAGCCTAAAACTTGTATTTAACTAATAGCCTTCATCTTGAGTTTTAGAGGGCCACTTTGTCCCTCTAATGCAAGTCCTGCTAACTAATCCTTTTGGGGACTTCTCTGTTGGATAAAACTATTTTTAAAATGGAGCTTGTGTATTTAGGTGGATCAATGTAAACAGATTATTCTGTTTTCACTTTCAGGGGTAGCAATGTATTTTTTGTTAGTTTTATCTAAGAGAAATGCCATTTGTTTAGATTGGTTTGTTTATATAGTATGTTTCTCCTGTGTTGACACATTTCATCACTGGGAGAGAAATTAACATGGGATTTTTGAAGGGTAAGGGGCGGTCTACTGTGTTTTCCAGTACTTAAAAGGTAGCTGAGGGGAGGACAGGGGTTCTTCTTCATGAGGATGCACAGTGAGAGAACAAGAGTAAACAAGGACAAGCTTCTTCAGGGGCAGCTCTGTCTGGAATGAAGAAAAGGGGAAAAAAAAAAAAATCTTCATTAGAGCAATTAACCATAGGAACTGATTGCCCAGAAAACAGTAGAAACTTCTTTCCTTGCTGGAAGTTCTCCAGACTTGGCTTTATGGGCTCTGGTTCACCTGGTCTGTTGCTCTGCTTGTAACAGGAGGTTGGACCCAGGGATCTCCGAAGACCTGAACTTTTCCATGAGCCCACAAATCCACTGCATTGTCTCCTTACTATCTCACATTGTTTCAAGGCCACTGACCATTCCTTTATGTGGTACAGATGTACAATGTGCCATCCAGTATTAGGACCCAGTTAATTTTACATCTGCCTTTAAACAGAAGCACTAAAGTTAGGAACATCACATGCTGATGTTCCTTTGTGCCAATGGCTTCCATGTCAACAGACTGGCACTTTCCAGGGAAAGCTCCTTGAGTGCCTCGGGACCTCCGTGCCTCAGGAACCGCCCCTGCCTCAGGTACCTCAGGACCCTCAGGTGCCTCAGAAACCTCAGGAACCGCCCCTGCCTCAGGTACCTCAGGACCCTCAGGTGCCTCAGAAACCTCAGGAACCGCCCCTGCCTCAGGTACCTCAGGACCCTCAGGTACCTCAGGAACTGCCCCTGCCCCAGGTATCTCAGGAACTGCCCCCCTCTCAGGTACCTCAGGACCCTCAGGAACCGCCCCTGCCTCAGGACCCCCAGGTATCTCAGGAACCGCCCCTGCCCCAAGTGCCTCAGGACCCTTAGGAACTGCCCCTGCCTAGGGACCCCCAGGTACCTCAGGAACCGCCCCTGCCCCAGGTATCTCACGAACTGCCCCCCTCCCAGGTGCCTCAGGACCCTCAGGAACCACCCCTGGCCCAGGTGCCTCAGGGCCCTCAGGTGCCTCAGGAATTGCCCCTGCCCCAGGTGCCTCAGGTGCCTCAGGAGCCTCAGGAATCACCCCCCTTTCAGGTGTCAGGAATTGCCCCTGCCCCAGGTGCCTCAGGTGCCTCAGGAGCCTCAGGAATCACCCCCCTTTCAGGTGTCAGGAATTGCCCCTGCCCCAGGTGCCTCAGGAGCCCCAGGTGCCTCAGGAACCGCCCCTGCCCCAGGTGCCTCAGGACCCTCAGGTGCCTCAGGAATTGCCCCTGCCTCAGGACCCGCAGGTGCCTCAGAACCCCCAGGTACCTCAGGACCCTCAGGAATTGCCCCTGCCTCAGGACCCTCAGGTGCCTCAGAACCCTCAGGAACCGCCCCTGCCCCAGGTGTCTCAGGTGCCTCAGGCCGTCTCTCCCCTGGAGCTGCGGTTCATCCCCGCACACCCCACCGGCCCTGCAGCTGCTCCCTCCCGTCTTTGAACAAGAACCAGGTAATTTTTCCCTGTGTGGCCATGAGGGTGAGGTGCCTGGCAGAGGAAAGCAGTGAATTTCAGTTGTCTCCTCAGTTTAATCAGTCAGTTTGTAATCAGCAGAAGGTGGTGGTATTTAAATGTTGTTCTGAGTAATCTTCTAATAATGGCCAGGATGATTTTGCTATGTAAATATTAACAATCAGGTTTATTTGCTGATTGTTTCTCCTGCCAATTAGCAGCGTGGCTTTATTCACACCTATCTCAGCTTCTGCAGCAAAGAACAAGAGTTGCTTGCTATCTTTTCCAGATCCAGATGGAGAAAGTTACTTTTTGTAATGTACCTTAAACACAAGCCTGTACCCATAACTGGTTTGTTTTGTTTGGTGTTTTTTTGTTTGAGTTTTTTGGTTGGTTTTAGTTTTGGCTTTTTGTGGAAAAATTTATCACTGCCTTTCTCCTAGTGTTAGCTATGTTTTTTTTCCCTGCTGTTATCAAGATAGCCAATTTGCCTCTCAGTTTTCTTCCTTGATCTTCTGTCCACTGCTGAATTAATTGTCAGTTTAAGAAGGTATTTTTTAAGTTTCAAGTTATTCTGAGAGACTTCTATTTGTCTCTGGCAGGTTAACAGGGTAATCTGACTTTTTAAATGAAACATGAAGACTGGTAGTCAGAAGCCACTGCCTGTTATCTTCATAGATTAATTTAGGGTATGTTCCTTCTTCCCCTCCAGCTGAAGATATTGTCTGAGATAGGACCAAAAGTGGCTTTGATGGTTAGGGTCGGTGAGATGCAAGGCAAAATTCTGTTATCAAGACAGTTTTATGTCTCTTAGGAACCTTCAGAGAGCTTATTTTTTCCTGCCAAATCTCAGAGGTTTTTGAAGTTTCACCGATCTGGTCTCACTGTGGTTTGTCTCACAGAATCAATCCTCTTCTCAGTGTTATTGCCCCTCATCAGTAAAGGTTCTTTTCACTAACAGCAAAAAGACCTCTGAGATGCATTTACCTTGCCAAGTGAAACCAGGTTTTCAGCGTTTCTCATTACTGGAACTGAGTATTGAATGTTGGATTAATCAAGTTTAGCAAGCTCCAATTTCTCCCTTGTATGCTAAGTGAAATGTAGTCGAGCTCTGTTACCTATCAGTTTACCAATTTCAGGAAGCATCTGTTTTTTCACCCTGTTGTTTCACAGTTCCTGAGAAGGTTAACAGCAAAGATTCCTTTACCAGGGCTGTCTAGGGAGGGAATTCAATGGGAAGCATCCCCATTCCTAACATGAAAGGAACCATTCAAAGTAAACCCTACATTTTCATGAGGCTTTTTGCTACTGTTATGGCACTAAGGACTGTTTCAATGCTGGTAGAATTCTAGTTTTAATGAACTACAGTAACATGCCCTGCCTGGTAATTATGAGGGGGTTGGATTCTTGCTTGCAATGATCCGCAGTATAAATTGATGTCTAATTTATTTCTTGAAGTCAAAAGAATGTTGCTTGTTAAATACTGAGATTCTTCAAGATGTGAACGGAATAATGAGTTTTAGAGATGAGTTAGATTTAGGAATCACAGGATGAAATTCTCTGATTTATTCAGTGGGAAGCTGGGTGAGGATCTCAGTCTCTTCTAGCCTTAAAATGCAGTGATATTTAAAATGGTTTGCTTTACTGTACAGAAAAAATTTGAGAGTTTGCTTTACTGTACCAGAAAATACAATCTGTTGTAACTGTCACAAGAATGTCATTTGATATCCAAAGTAGCTCAAAAAAGGAAAAAGCAGAACATATGAACCATTTACATACTCAGGCAGGTTTATTTGGACAATGCCAAAAGGAAATTTAGTACAGCAGGTTCACACATGTTAAAAATAGCAATTGCTGAAAATGTCTTGCCCCTGAAAGATTTTGAACCAGGGCCAGAGTTTGCTCACTTGATTAAGACAGTCTTTATAAGGGAATGCAGTGGATTAAAATGAAACAAATTCCTGTGTGGTGGCACATTGCAAGTGGAAGGGCCCTTACCTGGCTTTCCAGAGCACGTTATCAGCTAAAGAACACTTTATCTTGGGACACTGGGTTTCATTCTGGGCGTTAGATTTTGGGTTAGAGCTCCTACCTTACCACGACTTGCTTAGTTCTTGAAGCAGACATGTTAGAGGTGAAAAGCAGGTGTGTTGTCTTTCCAAGCAGTGTTTACAGATGCCATCAATTTATTTGCATTTATTAACAGTCTGATGGCTTTGTATATAATATTTTAAAATTTCCTCCCTGACCTCTGCACAAGTGTTTTGTTATGTATTTCTAATTGTTCAAAAGCAGCAGTCAAGAGAATTTTGGGGCTCTGGAATTCTGTAATTATCAGAATGCAGGTAAACAGCCAAGCTAATAATCAAAATGATTATCAAATTGTAGCACAGATTAGAGGACAATCATGCTTAGAAAATGGCCAATTCCCTCTGACCAGAGGTAAAGTGATAAGGTCCTCATATCTGCTACACTTCAGAGGCAACCAGGAATTATGAATAACACTTAAACTCTTACCAATGTTGACTATCATTAGCCATAAAATTTGAGCACCAGGGATCTTTACATATGTATATGTTGTGTTGTAATTGCTCCATTAGTTTTACCTTCAAATTATTAAAGAATCTGCCCCTGCAATCTGCTGTATTTTATTGATGCTGTAATATCATGTGTGAAAGAAGGATACTTTGGATAAGAATAGGGCACAGAAGTGTAATCCTTTTTTCTCTTTAAAACTTTTCCTCCTTTCCCAAATACTCTGTTAGCATAGCAAGTTTAGAAAAGGAGTTCAACCCAAGTTTTTCAAAACATTTGCTAAATGTGTCTTCTAAAATCTCTCAGCTCCCACCGTCCTTTTGTTAGAGCCCGGAGCCAGCTTTAGGTTCTTCCGTGCATCTCTGCTTTGCATGTGACTGCTGAGCAAGGCAAAGGGGGCGGGACAGACAGAAATACGTGATGGAGAGAGAGAACATCTGGAGAGGCCATTTCAAAGCACAAGAATGACACAGGAGTTCTTTAATACAGTCTAATTGCAAGGAGGAAATACTTCTCTGCTGACATTTCAGGAGAGAGGTTTGGTTATTGTTTTGGAACCGGGAAGGTGTTTTTTTTCTCTGGGTCTCCCCCTCCTCAGCGTGGTTTCTGTCTCATTGCTCAGATCCGGGGAGGTTTCAGCTGAATAGAGATGAAAGATCTTCCTTGGCAGCCAGGGCCAAGGATGGGCTGCAGCTGATCCAACAAATAAAGCAGCTTTTGTGCTGGGCAGTCGTTCCTGCTTTAGAGCAGTAAGATCCAGAAGTCACGGGTTGAGCTAGCAGCAGTTGGTGCTATTGTACCTCCTTTAGGAGATGGAAAGCAGTTTTTCCTGCACAAGTTAAAGGCAGCTTTCAGACCAGTTCTTTAGAGTGGGCACATGGCAATATTGGTAGTTCTTTGTGCAGTGCAGACCACTTCAGAGTCATCTCTTCCTGAAATAAAAGCAGCACTTTATGGTAACAGCATATGTTTCAAATACAGTTTCTGCCAGAGACTAGTGATTTGATGTGACTCAGTTTTCTCAAGAAGTGTCAGACTCTGTATGCTATCCTAACATGAGAGCCCAAAATTAACTTCATCAATATTTTGCTATCCTGATAGCTGGAAACAGCTCAGCTGAGATCTCAGGCTGGTCTCAAATTGAAGAAGGGGTGTGGAGAGTGGGCTGTGTCCTGCTTGGGGTTTTCTGTGCTTGGGAAAGCGTTGCTGCTGATGCCCTGGGTTGGCAGTCCAGGACTGCAGTGCTTTTCCTCTGGCACTGTGTTCTCAGGGGAAGGGCAAAGAAGGGACATACAGAAACACCTTTTAAAATGACAGCTGTTTATCTCATGTGCATTTCTCTGTGGATTTAAAGGCTGTCAAAGCTTTGCTGTCCCTGCATTCTGACTACATTAAAAAACAAACAAACAAAAACCCTAGATGCACAAACCCTCCAAATTCAGGACTTTGAGGTTCAGTCTGTGTCCCAATTTACATCTTAGCTTTAGAAGTCTTTGCAGAACTCACAAATACCCAGAAGTGTTTCTATCCATACCTGTGAGCTGGTTCTGTACTGTAAGGACAGTTTCCGTCATTTCTAGCTACAACAGCCTTTAAAAATCGAGTCTTCACCTTCCTCTGACCACTATCTTTCCTCAATGTAGACACTGAGTGCCTTGCATTAATGCATACTCTTTTACATAAAAGAATTCATCTTGAGGTGATGGCTGACTTCTGAAAGATCCAGCTCTCAGGCAGTCTCATGGAAAAATTCTGTTTAGGAGACAGAAGAATGACCCATTTTATAAGGCACTTATAATTTGATTATTTCAATTAGAACAAATGCTTCTACTTCACATACATCTGATGGGCAAATAAAAATCACTCTTGGAAAAGCTCTTGTATCTCTGCTCTTCTATGTCTGAAACAATATGCAAGAATATTCCTAACAGGTAATTTGTAAGGGCATTCAATTTTGGTGTGAAATGATAAACCACAAACAGAACATCAGGAATTAAGGAAAAGGGACAGAGAAGAAATCTATGGAGTAAAAAAGAGAGAAGCAAGAGAAAATACGGAAATAATCTCACAAGGGGCCTGGAATTTGTATTAAATTACTGATAATGAGTAAGAAATGCTACTTTCCATATTTGTTGACCAGTGTATTGAGATAATTCTAAAGATTTCAAGGTGTCTAATCAGACAAATGGAGTTAAGAGGTACTGACTAAACGTTGGTTTGGAGATGTGGGGCTTCTGGGACAGCATCAGGAGTCTGACAAAGCAATTCCCCAGGGCAGCCCAGGATACCGTTTTCATCCTGACTGTCATGGCCAAGCAGCAGCACACGGCTGTGCACACTCAACACACGACTGATCCACATGTCAGATGACATTAAGGTTGAAAAAAATCCATTTGATGTTTAGAGAATGTGCTTTTAATCCCTTTGCAGTGACAGGCAAAAGTCAGGAAGGAGAGGTAAGGTCCAGCACTGAGGGGATGTCTCTCCTTGCTCAGCCTGGCTCAGCAATCTCTGCAGTGGGGCGTGTCCAGCTGGGACATCGCAGCCTGCAGGGTTAACAACAGCTCTGCCAGCCAAAGGTGCCTTTTGCTGCTCTGTCTGTGCAAACTGAGGTCAGTTTGTATTCAGCATAACATGGTGTCTTGTCACACCATATTATTGGCTATGCCTGTATTTAATGCCACTAAACTTCTGTGGAACTTAAGCAATATTTTCTTGCTTGTCAGAGAAGCACGACCGTTTACAGAACAGTGGAAAATAGGTTATTTGAATGGTTTATTTTCATAAGCTGAAGTTCTCAGGTAATCTCTGGAAAGAAAAAAAAAAAGAGCCTTATTTTCTCATCCAGTTTCTATTCTGCAATCCATTCACTTGTCTTTGGCCAAGTATATTGGAGCTGTGGCTTTTCCCATACTCTTTTCCTACAGAGTGAAAACTGAGCTCACCACTTTTCAGTCACCTATAAATATATTTTTTTCTTATATTATGAACTCAAAGTGCTAGAAAGTGCTGAACTTCTGATCTGCATAAAATCAGCATACTCAAACAGTAGTGGAAATGAAGGACAAACCTAGTTTGAAAATAAATTTCACCTTGAGATTTAGGAAGAGAAATATACATGTTCTTTTAATAGCTTTATTTATACTCCTTTACGGCATAATAAAACTCCCACTATTCAGACAAGAGCAAACACACAAATATTCTCTAAAACATAAAGAAATATAAAGAAAATGGCAGTATATTAAAAAAACCTAAATAACCACCTGAGAGGAAAGAAGGCAAAACAGTTATCTTAATAAAATCAGGCATAGGTACAAAGCTTACTGGAGCTGGAGAAATTTTTCTGGTTATTTTTAGGGGCTCTGTATAAAACCTTTACCAATATATCTATAAGCCAGTGTATATAAAGCCAATGCTTTTCTGCTGGAAAACACTACATCCTTGGAATTGTAACATTCCCTAGGAGTGTTTTGGTTTTGTCTGAGCTTCCATCAGAAATCAGGCAGGGAATTTCAGTAACTTTGAAAACCCACCTTTTTTGAGGCTTAGACAGAAGAACTTTGATTTGAAAGAAATGTAATAGAGTTGAAAAAAACAGAAACAGTTTTTTTGGTGGTGGTTTTTGTTGTTGTTGTTTTGTTTTTTTCCCTTAAGTTCTTCTCACTCCTTTTTCCATGTTTAGCTTTGGCTCATTTAGGGCTGGTTTTCCCCCACCTATTCCAACAAAAGTGGAAAATTTTTATGATGAATCCTTATCATCCTGGATGGCAAATAAAAATCACTCTTTGAACAGCTCTTGTATCTTGTTGTTGAACAGCTCTTGTTTCTATCTCCATCTTCTAAAATGAATTTGCCCTTTATCAATTCCCAAAATATAAAATTCCCTAAGCTTCAGAACAGTTTGCTGTTTATGTTTAATAAACCAGTTCCAGGGTATTTCTTCCAAACTTCTCTTACTTGCTATACACTCTTCACCCTAACATTTAGAAAGGGGGTACAGAAAATTATTCATAAGCCTTTGTCAAAAAGAAAACACTCTAAGATATTCCACATAAGGCATTTTTTAGGCAAAAAAAAAAATTTGCAATGATTGTACTGTTCTGTTAAAGAATTGCAGAGAAATCTCTAAGTTAAAACATTAATTAAGGAAATGACAAAACTGCTCTGAGGGCATTGGAAGGAGCATGAGAAACTCAAAATCTTTGAAAGAATTTCAGCAGGAAATGCTCTGGTGTGACACAGGCTACTGAATGGTCAAAGCTATGGTCTGAGTTCTAGAGAAAAATTAATGGAATCCCTTCCTGCTTTTTTCCCTGTGTCTGTTCCACGTCCTACAGGCTTGTGATTCCTAGAAAGTTATTTCTGAGGATTTTGATATGGGCCTTCTTGTGTTTTAATAACTCTCAAATTCCCAGGGCCCATTCATGAGTATTTTTAATCATTGTAGCTGTGAGGGTACTCTTGCAGATAAGACTGAAGCATAATTTGTAGGACTACACAGGCAGAAAAATCCAAACATGTTTACTCAGTCCCAGTTTTCAGATATCTTATTCTTTGCTAGTCTGACTCCTATTTGAGCTGTGTGGAGGTGACAAACATTTTTACTGCTGAAAGTTAAAGAGCATATGCTTGAATATTTACTCCTTTACTCAGGATTTCTGTATCAACTCTACTTTTGGAGTTTAATCTTCCACTAATAAAAGTATAAAGCATTTTAGTCCTTGAATGCTGAGAGACTGCCTCAGATTTTATTAATCTGGATTTCTGAGAATCATAGAATCATAGAATGGTGTGGGTTGGAAGACACCTTGAAGATCATATAGTTCCAACACCCTGCCATAGGGGCTTGGAACATAATCCATACAAATTTAATTTGTCTCCTAATGGATTAATAAAAAGAAAGGAAAGACAGATATTAATGGGGAAAAAGATCCCTTCAAGCCAGATATACAGATGCTCTTTAGAGTAAGCCTGGTCCATGGAGCAGAAGTAACAGCTGAAATCTTACCTAAACTCATAATATTAAACTGGGAAACAATAGGAAATTGCAGATAGGAAGTTGATTATGTAGTGACAAAAGGACCATGACCTACTTCCTTTTGCCTTTTGCTTAGCTTTGTAAAGATGTGTTGCAGAACACCAAACATTATGAATCTTCCTTAAACTAATGCAAAGTCATCACAAGCAGTTATTCTGTGGGGATTGAGCCATTTATTGGCAGAAGCCTCAAAAGTAGAGCTACACAAGGACACCAGAGCTAAACCCAAACTAACCCATGGTCAGCAAAGGAATGCAGCCTTATGAGCTGTACAAAACCAGTTAGAGGGGGTGTAAAGAGAGCAGAAAGCATTCACACATGTGACACACAAATGTGAACTAAATTCAGTTGTAGTGAATGCAGAACAGACATAGAGCATGGTATAGAGCATGTAGAACATACAGAGACTTGCTTGTGAAAAGCAGTGGGAAAATTTGAAGAGGAACAGAAAGCCAATCTTGAGGTGACTTTGAAAATAGCAAGTTAGTGATCTAGGCATACTTTACACAACCATAAATGACATTGTTTAGTGATTATATGTTTTTCTTTTTCAAGTACTATATCACAAAATTAATAATTATGAGAGCCTGCTACCACTTAAGATATGAAAAATGTTAATGTTGGATACCCCCATAAAACTTGAACTGAACACTGTGGAGGAGTTGACTTGAGATAAATTTAGTTTTGGAATTTGTAGTGTTAAAAATTGACTTGAAAACAGATTCTGAGCTGAGGTAAAGGTGTTCCATGGGAGGTTAGACTATTGCTCACTCATGTAAACTTTTGCAACACATGAGGAGTGGATTATGTGAAAGCAGACAAAGCAGGAGCCTTTGGACTTGGAGTGTCCTCTCTGGGCTCTGTCTGGATGTCCTCTGCTCTGTGGCACCTGATCATTTTATCTAATCCCTTCTCTCTCCTGCTTTCCCAGTCTATAATTCCTTTCCTTATCTGTTTTTCTCCCACTTGCCTCCCTTACTTTCTCTCTCACTTGCTTTTAGCATCAATGTCCCCTTTTTTTCCCCCTACTTCTTTGGCTTATTCCTAGCTTACTAACCTATTTTTTCTTCCAAAGAAACAAGAATAACTCCTTGATCAGCCTACTTTGTGTTTATATTCTTTCCTCTATATTTTATCTGTTTTGGCTGCTCAGGCTCCATGCTCTTTGCACTGTAATCTCTTATAGTGTTTGCAATACTGAGTCCTCACTCTGGGCAGCCCTGAAATATGAGTTTCATGATTACACTTGGTTACTATGGTCATTTTAAAAATAATTAGAGAGCAATTGCTTAAGGGTATATGTAAATACTGAGTGCTTAAGTGTCAGTTTTGACTCTGAAGAAATCATTTGAATAAATGAATATTCTTTAGAATTTGAGTTCACATAATGAATTGATCACTAATAGACTGTGCCTTAATAATGAATGCTGTGGTTTTGAAAAAATAATTTTAGATGCCTAATTTGGAAATAGGAACCTTGATTATCAGAAGTCAAATGTTCTTTGGAAAGCAGCTTTTGGGATCTTAATGTGCCCAAAATTAAATGTGATCAAACCTATATCTCTCTGCAAAGTCCTGGCCTACAAAATAGAATCACCTTCAACTCCTGCTAACTTAAATATAACAATCACAGGAGAGTGTGATTTATTTGCCCATTTTTCCCAATTCCCTCTTAAGGAATTCAAAGTTTCTCGCTCCATTGAGCTGTACATTTTCCACTGGTATCGAGTCGTTGTTTCTTGCAGAGCTGTACATATTTCAAACAAGTTGAAGGAATTTGGTCTGTGTACCTTGCCTGTTTAGGTACTCACTGCATGGATGCCAGCAATTCTTGGTGACCAGGGTGGTCCCTTCTTGATTCTAGGTGGCCTTGGACCACAACAAACCATTTGAGAAGGAGGAGACAGTCATGCTTGCCCTGCTCAGGACAAGGCCAGGCACAGCAGCACCATGCTGAAAGATTCCTACAAGAATGCTCATTTAATGGCAGAACTCTGGTGTTCCTGCTGGAGCTCTGCTGTTTATTTCTGCTTACTGTGAGAGCAAGTCCTAATGGATCCTGGCTGTAACAGGTTCTGTAGTGTAAATGGATCACAATTGTGTTTTGGTGTTGCAGGAAATTGGAGAGCTGGGAAACAGGATTGCCTCAATTGGTGTGTGATGTGAGGAGGTCAGAGCAGTAGATGACAGAGGCCACAGGGGTTTATCTGACACCTCTTGGAACTGGCTCTGCCCTGAGTACCTGCATTAGCCACATGCAAGTACCCTGAAACACCAAAGCATAGTTATTGTATCAATATTAATGAATCTTGCCAATTTCAGTTTAAAATTATGAGTTATTCACCCTTTTCTATGCAATTTATTGCATGGGGGAATCTTGTCACAATCACAAAAGGCAGCTCCTTTGTGCCTTTCTGCTTTCCCAGTGAGAGCTGAAGTGATTAACAGAGCAGAGACATGAATCCCGAGTGCATGAGTTAATGGGAGCTCAGCTGTTGCACCACCAGTAAATGGGAAGAGAAACTTTTTATCTTCCTGACACTGAAGAGTCCTGCTTCATCATCCCCTTTTCTCTGCTTGTTTTCATTGCAAAATTCTCATTATCAGAAGTAGGAACTGACATCTGCTGGAGAGAGTTCTTATGGATGACTTTTTCTGTTAACAGGGGCAAAAATCTGATGGGCAAAAGAAAGGAAGGAGACTATATAGACACTGTTTCCCCTGGACTTGAAGGGGAAAAACTAACAATACAAATTAATTATAAGGTTTCTTTTTCCTTTGCTGGAGGATAAATATATGTAAAAAGCCTCGTAGTTCCAACCCTATTCAAGGGAAAGTCAGATCTGTTACATTCCATGAATCATCTCATTTTTCTCTGAGTATCCATCTTCAGACTTTAAGCCAGAAGGGAAGGGTAAGTGGGATAAGCAGTTGGAAGGGCAGACAGATTTAGCAGAAAGGAAAACTAAAGGCATGGAGAGGTGTGAGAAGATGCGACAGCAGAAATGAGTGAAGGTGTGTGCTGCAGTGGGGTGTAGTCAGATTGCACAGATGGCTAAGGGGGAATTACATGAGAAAAGCCAATAATTGCAAGGGGGACTTTTCAGGAAAGGGAATCTCTCAAAGCCTAGCTAGCTGTAACAGCACTTAGATAGCCATAACAATAATACTATATAATGGTGAGATGACCTTGGTAATGGAATCAGAAATACCAACTTTGGGTACAGACAGTGTCCTGAGCTTAGCTGGATTCCACAGTTGGTTAACGGGGAGTTAGGTGAGAGACAGTGAAATTCACAGATAATTGGAGGGGGTCTTTGGGGGAGTGAAATCTTACAATACCAACAGAACTTGGGTAACCTTGTCAACATGTAGTAGAAAGCGTAGATCACCTAGATAATGGGATCAGGAACAACAAACGTGGGCACAGGAGTAGCAAAATTGGAACCAATGGGAAAAGTATACAAGGAGTGGGTTTTTCCTCCAGGGAAAAGAAAGGCAGATGCAAATGGGGGGAAGAATGAGCATGGAAAAAAGAGAGAGCAGGGAGATAAAAAAGTCCGGTTAAGCACAAGCAGGCTGCTGGTCAGCACTGCCTGCTGTCACCACGGCTTGCCTAGTCTTTAAGCTCTGTTCCTGACTGCTTTCTGTGTGAATAGGCTGCCTGTGAGTGCCTGTGGATCTGTGCCCCTGGCGCTCATGCCCCTGCCACAGGCCTGACCCCCAAGGGCCTGCAGGAGCTTGTGTCTGGCTGGGCTGGGAGCAGCCCTGGGTGGGAGCACACCGAGCCTGGGGGGGAACCTCCCCTGCATCCCCATGCCCTCCAGCTTCGCGTTCACTTTGTACTAGGGAAAATGTCACACGTGTGCAGAGAGGGCAGGATTTAGTGTGAATAACCGTCCCCCAGTAAATTTCCTGCCTCCTTGGACAGTGCGCTGTATGCATCAGTAGTGATTGCCATGGCATGTTACAGAAATAGCTCCCCTCCCTCCCCTCCAGGAACTCAAATTCTTGCAGCTGGGTGCACAGTTGTGACAAACCAGCCTCAGCTCAGCTCCTCAGGGCATGCAGCCACGGGCAGAGTCATCTCTCGCTCTTGCTGTCTGCACCACGAGTCAGAAGGAGCTTGGAAGAGTTCCTGCTAAAGCCAGATTGCCTCTGGACTTCCTCCCCCGGCACTGTGGTGGGTACAAGTCTGTGCTGTCCCCAGATAGGCTCTGACAGAACCATCTGGGTGTGCTGCAGGTGATAGGAGCTCGGGAAGGAATTAGCAGTTGCCACAAGTGAGTTGGGGAGGCAGGTGAATGTGGTATGGTGAGAGATTCACGGGCAGAGAGAGGAGCTCTCCTCAACAGGAGACAGATACTGGGGCTGGAAAAATGCAGGAGTTTAGGAGAGGATGCCACACAAACCCAGCAGAAACGGTATGTAGATTTGGAAGGCAGGTGAATCAGAGCAGTGAAAGCTTGGCAATGTCAAAGACTTTCTCTTGTAAGTCTATGTGCCTGAAGCAACAAAAATCTCAACTTATCTTGTGCATGGTTAGGATCTTCTTCCAAGCTTTTTTCTTAAAAAGCCTGAACCTTTTTCAAAATGCACATGCAAAGTACACTAAACCTCAGATCTAAGACTACTGCACTAGTTGCATTTCCTCTCCTTATTTCCCTTCATTCACCTGAAGATGTTACAAGATGTGTTTGCTACTGAAAATACCATGAAGGACTGAAGGGTTGCTAAAGTGCCCCATCATCTTCATTGGAGGAATGAGGGACTTTGGCTTCTTGTGTAGTGTGGGGGTTCAGCAGATTCAAGACCTATTCCTGACTTATTTTGAGACTTGAAACAAAGCCTATGGATGTGTTACTGGCTAAAGCCTTTTGACTGTGAACTAGAAGATGATGCAAAACAAGGTTAATATTTGCTAGTTTTATTTGGGGTTTGGGGTGAATATGAACCATAAAGGCATTATTACCATATATATCTAATAAGATATGCTTTTTTGTAGTAGTACTAGTTGACTCCTAAAGTAAAGACATTTCTGTAAGTCATTAACAGAGATACTTGATAGTTTTATAATGTGTTTATGTTAATTTATAGTATTAGTACTCAGAAGAGTGGCTTGTTGCCTTTGCTAGGATTGCTCCATCCTTCCTAAAAGGTATGGATCAATCACTTTAGCTCATTCAGTGATACAGTGCAACTTGTTTAATGCACAAAAGAGGTGGTGACATGCAGCCTTCTTAATCATGATGTTGGTAACATAAGAATGGCACGATAAATAAAAATGACAGTCCACTTAGATTCTTTGCATGGCTTGTCAGTTCTAATTCTCACCCATGTTTCTAAGTATTCTCAAACATGTCAGGATCACAACATGCTTTGAATAACTAAAAGTGTCATTAAAATCTATCAGAATCTAATGCAGATCAGCACTCCAGTCTGACTGCATCTTGTGTCTTAAAGATCAGCTGTGCAGAAAAACTGCTACCCATGGACCTGTATTTTTTTCTCATTGATTTGTATACATGGTGTTGATATAAAAATATTTAAAAACCTATCAATAGAGTGTGTCCACCCATGTTTTGCTGACTATATAAATACTAGTGTGGCTGCAGCCCAGCTGAAAATGAGGACATTTTCTTCCCTTTCCTTGAATTTTGACCACATTATTATCATTAGTATCAGTAAGATATTTTGGTTTTGGTGTTAAAGACCTGTGCAGACTGTCACTGTTATCTAGGCTAATCCATGAGGCAACATAGGTCACAAACTTCACCTTCAACTGGTTTGGAGGATAAACTGGAACACATTTTTCAGAAAGAAACCCAGACTTGATTTATAAAGTCTGAATAATGGAGTTGCGAGTGCACACCTTGCTAAGGTGTTTCAGCAGCCGTTGTTTCCCAGGGGTAAAGTGTGACCTTCTTGTCATTAATTTTGCTGATGCTCCATATCTGAGCATGCTGATTGTTGCAATGATGCTGAATATTGTCTGCTAGATTAAATAAACCTTTTCAGTAGGAAAACTCAGTGTTTTGCTACTATCAATCTATAAAAGCTTTTATCAGCTCTTACAAAGCTTTCCTGCTCTTTTTCATTCACTTCTAGTAAAGTCAGAAACTAGAATAAATTAGGTATATTTCACTTGAATCAGTGTTTTCATTTGACTTTGTAAAACCATTCAAAAATTGTCTTTAGACAGAGACTTATGCTTTTAGTAAAGGGCCTTTTAGTGAAAGGTGAAATAGTGAAAAGGTGCTGATGTTGTGTAAGCTTTTCTTTTCTCATCCTCATTGCAAAATTCTATTTTGAGGTAAAACATAAAGCGAGAACAGATTTTTAAAAAACGTTCATATTTAGTAATCTCCTTTCTTCTTAAACTTACTTTCTTCTTTAACTTCTAGAGACAGAGCTTATTATGGTTTACTGTAATTTTAATACTGAAATTTAAACTTAGAAAGTTTATCCCACTAAAATTAACTTTGTGACATACATGAAGCGTTCATAATGGCAAAAATGGCGTCTCTACAGTATGTGATGGTAGGCTGCATGATGACTTCAGGGGAGAATTGACAACTCTGTGCTCTAAAATATAATGATATTAATAGTAGCTAGAAAGATTTGATTTAAATAAAAAAAAAAGTTCAAGTATGTAAAAGTCATATTTTTCTCTATTTAGACACAATTATGAACAGACTTTTGTAACTCTGTCACCCTGTAGTTACCACTGCAAGCTTTCCCTCACCCTCCTGGGGGATTTGCTCCCTTTATACCCAGACATAGACGCTAACATTTATTGCTATATATTTTTATTTCAAAAGTATAATAGTAGCTTGCAAAGGAAATTGATCTTTCATAATATTGTGTCTCAATTTGATTCCAAGAAATTGATGATGAGGCCTTTTAAATGTGTCAGAGCAGCACTGGGTGACTGAAGTGTCCTTCAGCTAAAACAAAAATCATTATATTGTGAATGAGAAATGTTTGTTAAAAACTGAACATTGCACAATAGATTGCCACTTTTAAATGCCCCTGTGTGCTTGTGATTGACAGGTAAGATCATATACAGGTCCTGAATTAAGTTCTAAAACTGATATTGTACTTAATACTGGAAATGACTATTCAAAACTAAAGCCTTGCTTTTCTTCTTCAAGAATATGTTCATACATTATTTAGTTAAGTATTTCAAACTTAATTTAGGTTATAAGCATGCTTATTTTAGACTAAGTTGATTTTTTTTCATATGTGCATGAGACTTCTGTGCAGCAAAAAAGTCTTACACCTTCTTAAAAGTCTTACATCTTCTTAAAAAAGAGAACTGTTCCAAGGGCTGTTGAAGGCCTCCTTTTTTTTTTTTTTTTTTTTTGTGTTAATATAGGAAGGCATTAATATTCCAAGATGTCTATGTAGCTTGTTTAATTACCACCATTTAATGACTTTTATAAACCAAGTGTGTGTTTTCATCTGTTGTCTCAGAGAAAAAGCTCTGCGTGGAGTGGCAGGTGGTAAATAACTTTGAGAAAGAAGATAATTCCAGGCAATCCATATTTTTATTATATATTTTTTTGGTTATATAAAGAAGACATATGTCCATAATACTTAAATTTTTCACTGTTTCCTAAAAAGAGTGTTAATGTATCTCTTTGAGTAAACTGCAAGACAAAGAAAAAGCAGAAACGAACTAATTTATGTTACATGTATAGTCATACACAGACATTCAAAGTACTGCCAAAGTTTCTATCAAGTATTCATTGCCATCCTGTTCAGAAGGGTCACAGAAGTATCTTCCAGCAATCATGTCCCCAGTAGTAAAATCTGGACTGCTGAATTGCATGTTTATGCTGTTGCTATCTTCTCTTTCTGTAAAGGGAGTTTGATGAATAGTCTGGACTTGAGTGTCCCACTGGTTGTGGTCCCTTCTGATTGTAGTCCATATGATCTTAATATATTCAAGATACTCCCCCCCACCATTTATGAACTTCTGGTTTAGTTCAGAGAGGCTATTGCTGTGTGCAGACTGTTGTGCTTTTCAAGTTGCTTTTTGAGCAGCTAATACAGAGATAAAGAAATTGTTATAAAAAAGAGTAGAAATATTTTTCATTTAATAGGTTTCTACAAAAATTGCTTGAAGCTGTTTGATTTCTTTTCCTCCGAAGTTTGTATGATAGAGTATATAACTCCACAATAAATGTCTATTTGGTCCATGTGCTTACTTGTAGCTTCTGCCAATTTTCCCCTCCATTTTTCCTGTTTCCAGCAGGATCTCAGCTGGCTTAGCCCTCACCCTGTGTCTGCTCCACCCTGGATCTCTGCTCCCACTGTGAGAGGCTACCCCAGAGAGCCATTTAGGAACTGCAGTGCCTGGACATTGAAGCAGCTCCCTGCCCAGTGTATTCCCTCCAGAATACACTACTTAGGCTTGCATTTCTGGGAATAGTGCCAGTATTTTATTGACTTGTAGGTGAAGTTCATGGCAGCAGATGGTTCCCATCCTCATGGAACTTGAGGATGCTGGAAGGAAATGTGGGTCAGAGCATGGTTCTTTACCCAGGACATGCTGCCTCCGCAGCCCACTGCTTCTGAATGAGTAAAGAAGTGGGTTTATATTCTTTGGTTTCCAATTTGGGATACACCAAGGAGTAAAAATTTTTCAATATTTGTCCTGTATTTTGGTTTTTTTTTTAAATGAATATGTTCTGCAGTAACTATATGTTCACCAACCCTTGTTGAGTAAATAGTTACACACAAACAACATCAGTAACCCAGAGCTGTGCAAAGCTTTGGTGATACTGCCAGAGTTACCTGTTGTCTTCTTAATTTAGGCTGTAATTTCTCCAGATCTCAGGAATGGCAGGGGTAGCAAGCACAAAAAGTGTATAAGCAGGAAAGTCCAGGCTGTGATGGAAAGGAAGCAGACAACATTTTCCATTTTGAGGCCATGAAAAGAAAACAGGAATCATAACATCCCTCATGTCAGAAGGGCCTATGCTCCCCAAGATACCATTTCCATGTACCTTTTCAAATGATGAGGCTTTGACCAGATGAAATCAGTCCATAGCACCTGACTGCGCCTCAGAGGAGTCACTTATGAGCCTACTTCATTTGTTCATAGCCCTTTCTCTGTTTCAGCTGACCACAATGTTTTTAATTTCCTGGCCTGAACTGCCACTTGGCATTGCAGGGTGTTGCTAACTCTCAAACCAGTCTCTCACTTATTTAATTTAATTTCTAACTTTTAATACTGTAATTACCCCGAGGATATCAGAGTGACTAATTTGCAGAGACAAATAGGCTTCTTTTTTGAATGCAATCACTCAAGTCTCTCTGCATACTGGGATGCTCAGGGTACAATACAAGGAGAGTATTCTGCCAGCAGTGGCATTTGATAGAAAATTGGAGCACGTATTTAATAAAAATCAATCTTTTTTTTTGATGTTTCTTGCTAATACAGCCAAAAAAGTTAATATGGCGTTAGAAATTACTTGGAAGTCATGAAGAAGAAAACAGAAAATAGTTATCATGTTATTGTATACATCTGTGAATGTCTGCTTACTTCACCAGCTCAAAATGTTGAAAAAATTGACATGTAGCATAGACCTGTGGAGTGCAGAAAGAACAATAAAGCAGAAGAACATGTGGAATTGCTCCCCTGCTAAAAGAGATTAAACATTTGCAGGATTTCTAGCTTGGGGAAAAAAATTTACCAGAGGGTAAATAATGCGATGTTATGAGCTGCCTGAAGAGAGTCAATAGAGAATAATTATTTACTATTTCTCACTGTGTAAGATCTAAGGAAGATGAAACAATTGAAGGAGACTGATGAAAACTGGCAAAATACAGCAGTGGAAGATGTTCCTTAAACATCTGCTTCTGCTCTGGTCCCAGTCAGAATTCAGGCTCTGGGATAGGTGCTGTGATATTCTGCTCCCACTGTGAGGCAGAGAAGTGATACAATACTCAATTTATACCAGCCCTCAGGAACTGAACACCCACGATCATGGGGGGAATTAGAGGCAGTGCAGTCCTTTTAATCTAGTTCTTCCTAAACTAAGGCTCTAAAGAAGAATTTATTATTTTTCTTTGTGTTTTGAAGAAGCAGCACCCCTCCAAAAACCCTTCATTTGTTTAAAAAAAAAAGGGTGAGGTCAGTGTGACCACAGAGCTGAGCCTTTCAGCCAGGTCATTTTAAGTCATCAGCTGAGGTTATTCAAGCACTGTGTTTTTTGCAGGAGGCAGAATCAACTCCTATTCCCACTGTTTGTGGCTTGGCACAAACATCTGTGAACAGGCTGCTTGTATTATTCTGGTCTCATCTCTGGCAGCATTTTGTTTGCTGAGGTTGTTGGACTGCTCTGACAGTAATTGTCTGAGTATTATGAAAAGTGGAGTTTTAATAATTAACTGCCTTTATTTACAGAGGTACCTGTATGGTGTAAAATCTACTGCTGAAATGTGCTGTACTCTGTAATACTGTGACTTTATGACGTACCACTGAATGCCTGAAACTGGGCTAGGGTTCTAAAAATGGAGTTTAAACATAGGATGGGAAAGACAGCTCAGGGAAATTTTAGAATAGATGAAAATCGTGTTTCTTGCCAGCTATTTAAACCAAGACATGTATTTATAGTTGTATTTATGTCTTATTTGTGTCCTGGGGAAATGAATTCTGTTTGCAGCCTCATTTTTTGTCTCTAGGTTACGAGGTTTCTTTGCTGGGAGTATTCTCTGTAGTTACACCAAACCAGAGCATTGCAAAGCTGCCTGGCACATTTTGGAGTAGCTTTGTGTTTGTTTTATTTTCATGTGACAGTGTCTATTATCTGAAAGAGGGTAGGGAAAAAACTAGAAATTGTTTACTGATATCAGCTCAGTCTCACCTAAATTCATCATGAGGGACCTCTGTTAGTGCAGAATCTCTGCCCAGGGACTCCAGAGCCAGAGTCTCTAAGGGTAAAGAAGACACTGGCTTCCCCCAGTGAAAATGTGTGTAAATCTTCATGGCTCCAAAAGTCAGGAAATCATCCAGAGAGGTGAATTTTGCTGACAGAGCCTAAGTCAAGTCATATTTTAAGCACAATCAACACAAGGCATCTTCATTTGATGCTTGATTGTCCATTAAGATATTTCTTCTTTGTACAAGAATGTAAGACAGAATGATTATACAGTGGTACTAACAAGATTCAGAAAGCCTGAAAGATAGTTTTTCTGAGCTTTCTTTTTTTTTGTAAAGTAGAGATGTGTGTTAAGAAGAAACCAATTTTGATCTCAGTGTAAATTTTTGGTGCCAAGTATAAATCAAAAATCTAAATTAGAAAATGCAGCTATTGCTAAGTGAAAATAGCAGGAAAAGTAAGAAAAAGAGCATGAGAGAATTAGATATATTTATGATAATCTGTTTTGATAATACTGATAATTGGCTATCATATATAGATATGTACTGATAATCATTGATGTACTGATGTATGTATCTACACACACTGATAGTTACTGACATGTACTATCGAGAGGTTATTATCAAAACAGTAGTTAGATATGTTTGGGCTTTGAGTCTGACTGGATTATTGACTTCACATTCTGAATGACCTGAAAGTATAAGCCCTTGTGGATTGGGCTAAGAAGTGTAGTTCTGTTAAATAAGAAGAACTATGCAAAAGACACAATTTTTTAAATACCAGGGAGAGAATATGACTAGAAGTGGATATAGATCTGTGATATTCTGTTGATGTGCTTCCCAAACCTGTGAGCTCCCATGACATTGTGTCTGCACAGCCCACAGATCAAGCTGAGCATCCTAAAGCTTTTTTTTTTTCAGACTGTGGAAAAAGAAATGTTAGAAACTGTTGTAGTAGATCTTCTTACAGACAAGGTCTAATTTACAAATAGATTCCCTGACCCAGCAAAGGACAGAAGTACGTGCTTTAAATGTGTAAATATTTTCCTCCTGAAATTCAAATTTAGTGAAGACTTTGGACACGTTATTTAGACTTAAGATCATAGTGATTTTGTTCCTTCCTCTGTTTCTTATATTGTTACTTCATTTGCACTGCAGAGGTAGTCTCTTGATCAAAATTTGACATTAAATCTTTCTTCCTCTCCTTTCCTATTTTTTCTTCCTTTAAATCACTTTCTTGAGTTAAAAAACAAGTAGAGAAAGGGAAACAAGCTAGTAGCAAGTATT
The DNA here is from genome assembly GCA_013400635.1 of Hypocryptadius cinnamomeus. Classification (NCBI taxonomy): domain Eukaryota; kingdom Metazoa; phylum Chordata; class Aves; order Passeriformes; family Zosteropidae; genus Hypocryptadius; species Hypocryptadius cinnamomeus. Next base: position 220,939 of record VYZP01000945.1, read on the forward strand.
TCAAGGTTACCTTGGCATCCTAAATCACTGAACAGTTGAAGTTGGCACTAGAGTTTTGTTTGAACTTTGGCAGTTTATTTCAAGGCATTATTATTTTTCTAAGAAAAAGAATAAGAGAAAGGGAAAGAAAGGAAGATCTCTGGGCTATAACAACACTCTCTACTTAATTCTGTATTTCACTTGCTCTCTCTGACCCTGGTAGAGAAATCTTCCTCTGAAGTTTCTAGTCATGCTGTCTTCATTTTCACTTTAAAGTCATCCTTTATCACCATAACAATAACAGCATCCACGAAGTATATTAGTAAACTGAGAAAAAAATTAATTGCTACATCCCTCGAGATGGACAATAAAAATGCTGTTGCATTTTATTTTCCCCCCAGGAATTCTAACCTTGAATGTCATACAGCTGAAAAGGTTGTCTCTGCTAATTATAGATTTCTGGGGGGGCTGAAGAGAGTGGCCTGAAGTCCACATGGTGAGGACTTTGCCACGTAAGTGCAGCCTCATTTGAGAAAGAGTTTATAAAACAGGTGGACAATTATAGAGGAGAGTAAGAAAAGGCAATATGATATCTGAAAAGAGGAAACTGTTCATGTACAGCCCACATGAACAGCTTGCAGCAAAGCTTTTGTAAGTTCCTCTTTAAGTGGAACCTGCTAGGACAACCTTTTCATAAACATTATTGTACATGGGTGCAAGACTGAGTCTCAGTCATATAACAGGAACAAATGATAAAGGGAATTTGTACTTTCTTCTGAGAGTTTGAAATATCTATTATGGCATGACAAATATAAATGGGTTGATGAGGAGGGAAAAATCGCTATACTTGACGATTAATTTTAGTTGCTGGAAGTGACTGACCTTTGAAGCGTTAAAAACTGTTTATTAAATAAAGCAAAAGGATATAATCAATTTCCCTTCATCCTACTGTGGAAATTAACACAGAATCCGTTGCCGTTTAGGTAAACTCAATGACATTTGTACCATATAGAGTCTTTTATTGAAGATAATTTTCAATGTACATTATGTGTCCACTGCTTAACTGAAGAGAATAGATCTAAAAAGCAACATGCAATGATGTATAGATTTCATATTTGTGTAAAAATGAGTGATCTGCTTCCTTACTCTGAAGAGGTAATTTTACCCGCATCTTTACCACTGTGGAAGTGTTTGACCCTGTACTTCTCAATAGCATTATTAATCATATAATAATAAAACCTTCACTCAAGCAAGTCCACCACTTTTTTGGGGAAAGTTATTTTGACAGATTAATTTTTGCCCATCTGTGTTTCCGTGTGTGGGCTGTAAATATTGTCAATGTCTTAAGGCTTTGCAATAACAAAAAAAAATTAAACTTCTCTTTCATTTTGTTTCATTTAAGATTGCTTTATGGCCCATTAAATCAGATTGCTGGTTGCTACTGAGGAATGTTGCTACAGTCTGCATTTACTTGGCTCAACTGTAGCTTGTTTATAGGTACTGTATTTTGTGATACTGCCTTGTTCCATGCATTAATCCAGGCTAGGATTTAAGGCACAGGAAGGAGGCTAATTCCTATTCACCTGTCTCTATAATTGATTATCTAAGGATTTTGGTCATAAGAGAACTACACAGTGAGATTTCAAATTTTAGGACTGCCCTCCATGAGCTGTTTCTGGTTTTGTTTGTGTGGGTTGATTTGTTGTTGTGACTCTGTTTGTTTGTTTAGGTTTTGTTAGTTTAGTTTGGTTTTTTCTGCTTTGGGTTTTCTTTCCCCTGCTATTTTCAAGTTAGTTAAGTGCGGCTTTTATGCATGAGTAACAAACTAAAGGAAAAAAAATGAGCATCTGAACCTGGATCATGGTCAAAGCTTTTTTGATAGAGGCATTTTTGTTGGTCTGCACTCTTTGCTGTATTTTCTTTTGGGGGAATTTCTTTAAGCATAATATTCACCTAAGAGTGGGCTTTTCAGACATTGCAATCAGGTCTTGAACAATTTCTTAGATAATGATGCAATGCAGGCCCACAGTGTGTGGTGATTGGGAGTGGGGCTGGCCCAGCCTCATCCCCAGTGGGTGCAGCTGTGAGCAGCAGGTGAGCAGCACTGACAGCAATGAGCCATGGAGTGCCCAGGGGCACTGAGCAACCACCAAAGGGAACAGAGGGCACACAGGTGCAGTGCATCAACATGAGGGGATAAAAGGCTGCGCTAAAGAACAAGAAGAGCAGCTGCTTTTAGCCTTCTGAAGTGGTGTGGTGTTATTCTGTGTGGGCTGAAGTCTTCTGAAATTGTGTAATGATACTCTGTGTATGATGGCCCTCTCAACTATGGCATGTGCTGTGATGTATGCTGTGACACTGTGATCCTGTGCTAAGGTGATTCAAATTCAAGAATTTCCAGCAATCTGTTTATACTAACAGTGTAAATCAACCTGAGATTCTGATAGACAAGTAAGTGTTGGTGAAAAACCATCATGTGTCTAAATTCTTTGTAAGGAGGTGTACAGATTGTCCTTTTAGAGGGGATGTGTGTGTGATGCTGTTAAGCTGGACATGACTGAATTTACTTTTACTGTGCCTTAGATGTAGGAATAATACTGATGTTAAGAGTTAGAAAATATTATGTAGGTCTAAAGTCCAGAAAATCACCAGAAAATACTGCATGCTGGAGTAAAATTTCTTTTATTGTGGAACCTCCAGTGAAACTTGTCTGAAAGGAAATGATGAAGGTGGTTCTTTGCTGAAATGCTCTGTATCATCTCACTGCTGGCTGCATCCCTGTGTGTCCCATAATGCATTTTATATATTTATTACCCATGTGTTCCTTGCCTGGTGTGTTTTGTGATCATTTGTGCTGGGTTACATCAGTTTTACTGTGTTACCTCAGTCAATGAGATGTGAACTGGCAAACCCTGCTGTAAAAGGAGATGGACACTTTAAGATAAAATGATTTGCTATACAAGTCTATAGATTTGAAGAAAAAATGGTTTTCTTTTTTCTCCAGGAAATTCTGAGGGTTTTGTGTCAAAAAGACAAATTTGGAGGTGTCCTTATTACTGAAGTATGTCTAAAGTATAAGAGCAAAAAAACCAGATGGTATCTGTTGACGTAATTAAATGTATTTCTGATTGATGTTGTGTCTGAATGCAAATGAGAAAAGGATGTAGACAGAATTGTTGCATGTTCTGTGAAGAAACTTGGGAAAAAAGGTGAAATGGAACTTTCTCTTTGTTCATACCTTGCTTTCCTGCTAATTTTTACTCTTTGTTTACTCTAAACTCCATGTCCTGTTCTGCAAATTTCAGACTCTCACCTGGGAGGAAATATGACCTCTGAGAGGGATTTAGATTGGATGCCCATATTGGATTTTATTTCAGAAGCTGTATGTATTTAAACTTTGATATTATTGGAGTACAAGTGAATCCAAAAATTCTGTTGAGTTTATAACACTCTCCTGAGTCTGTGTAATTCTACACCATAATTTTATCCCTTTTAGGGATACTTAATGAGAATAATAATATCCCTTGTTCTTTGTTGAAAACAAGTTTGATAGCAAAGAGAAGGAAGAGTTTCATTATTTTCATTAGTTCTGTTTCATTATTGATAGTCAAGCAGAAAGTGCTGCTTTAGAAACACCAAGAAGGGCAAAAGGTGCTTACAGATATTCCCTTGGCTTGGAAAGAGAGTAAACCTCTATCCACATTTCTTCCCCTCCCTCCTCATATTCAGGATGACAGTCTCATCATAATGTGGTTGGGAAATTTTGTCATAATCAGACAAACTCATCTCGTGGCTTGAACCTTTCATGAATATATATTTACTTTCCAGTGGAAATTTCTGTTTCTCGTCAAAAAGAGTTAAAGACAGTAAAGATCCTTTTCTGACACCTCCGTACCTTTGTTCCCTTTCACTGTAAAATGTATTTTTTAGCATACTAATGTTATCCTGAGCTGACCTCATAAGACCAGGATCTTGAAATTTGTCAGTCTAAGGCTGACCTTCATGCAGGGCAGACAAATAAAGAAATTAGCCCCTAGCCAATGCTAGCTTATTTTAGTAAAATTAGTTTTTAAGGTCAATCTTTTTCCCAGAGCTGTCTTTTTTCCTATGAAAGATTAGGAACTGGTTTCTGTATTGGTCATGTTGATTTAGTACTTCACTTGAGTTTAACGTTAAAAAAACTTCAAAAACTTTCACTTGCATCTTAATTTTTGTTTTGAACTAGAAACTATTCTGAAACAGGTTACTCAATGTTGCTCATTGGACTGCAGTACCCTTGAGGTTCCTGGCACTCAGCTGAGATCCTAACTTATGGAACTAAGTGAAAAAATTCAGTAGAATCCAAGATTTCATCTGATTTTAGGAATAGTTTCAGAAAAAAAAAAAGACATACACATTTATGAAACATGACAACATTCTAAGCCTAATTATTTTTCTAATTCAGAACAAAATCTGAAAATTCTGTAATTTGTTTGGTAACACAAATAACAAGAGTAAGAAACTAAAACTATTAAACATTTCATTTTTCATAGCATCAAATGTTATGTTAAAACCTTTTTCTAGATAAAACTTTTTTTGTTTTGTTAAAGTGAGTGACTTTCATGTGGAAAAAAAAAAAGATTTATTTGTTTCCTCTAACACATTTATATTTAAAACATGTTAACAGATTTTTAATGTTTCCATAATGTTACATTTTTATAAGCTGAGATACTTCTTTTCTGGTTATTGCATAGGAACAATAATGTAGAAAGGAGTGTTTATTGGCCCATTGATTTATTTTGGAAACCACTAGACACAGCTACATTATAATTCTGTCTTCCTATTATTTTCTTCACATTTCTTGCACTGTTATTCTATCAATATTCATTTCTCATACATAGCTTTTTGTCCATTCTCTTTGATTCTTGCTGATCATGTAGTGCCTGCACCTCTATTATGTGATTAATAATTTTCAGCCTATTAGTTTTCATTTTCAGAGTATAATCATAACTTAAGCTAGGAACAGTGCTCATTATCTTATCTTGCTCACACTTTAAACAAAATATATGGAAGTTATATTCAAATCATTTCATTATCACTAAGTAAATTTACTGTTGTTTTAAAACCTTATTACTAAGCCCTACCCACGTTTTCTTTTCTTACCAAGTTCATTTATATCACAGTTTTATGTAGCTCTCATAGAGGTGGTTCACATGGTAAATGTAACCCTACTCAACAGAAGTGCTGTGGAGTGCCCAGGAAGGAATGCTATGAAAAGCAAATTCCTTCGTGATCAGTAGAGGTCAATGGAGCTTTGTGAAGTCAGCCTACCAACGTTTCACTTAGAACTTGCCAGAGTTCTAGAACTCAAGAAAGACTTGTAAATTAATATTTATTCATGTCAGTCTTTCATATTTTATTCATGTTTTAGTCTACAAATGTAGGAATAAGATTGATGTTCTGCAAGAAAATTTGAATCAGCCAACAACATAGCAAAAGCTGTCATAAAGTTTGCCAAATACAACTTTTGATGTTAGTACAATTTCCATATAACCTTTTCAGAATTATTGGTACTGTTATATTAGCAATTTATATAAAATCTATTTCTGTGGCAACTGAAAGGAAAAAAGAAATAACTGAGCTTGGAAATGAAGTGTTTTTAAAAAGAAATTATTTTCTTTCCTAAGAATATCAGGAAAGAATCAGAGATGACTTTCTTGTGTAGTCAGTTCTGTTACCTCCCAAGTTTGCTGATCACTTGGAAAAAGATTCAAGTGAGCTGACACTGGGGAAAAAATTCTGGTTACTGTAAATTACTGTTTTAAAATATCTTGTTTTTCAGAAAGAATAGATATGAAATATTGTTCACAAAGATAAGTAAATTTGCTCAATGGGCAGTTAAAAACAACCCAAACACAACATCCCTCCCCAGTAATCATGAGGTTTGCCTATTCCAATATGAGTTTATAGTGTGCTGTTACATGTTAAATAGAATTTTATTAATATAAATAGCTAATAATAGGTGAAGTGCTACTACAGCACTTTCAGCTGGAAGAAACATAGGATAAAAATAGGATGAAAAAGAAAAATTAATATCTTAAAGCATAATGCAACTCTCTTTTAACATAGCATCATTATAATTTGCCCTTTCCAAGTGAGCTGCAGATTGTCTGTCTGCTTGTACACAGGCATGTGTCCTTTGGAGTAGAAAACACAGATCCTGATGCTCCAAGGTCTGTACTGCACTTCAATTAAGTTGTTTTAGAGTTCCAAGAGACCTTAATTTTCATGATCTATAAAAAGAATTGTGGCTGAAAGTGTTTAAATTGAGATGAGGCAGGTTATGAGATCAGCAGTTAGTTCCTTATTGTCTTTTATTTATGGAAGCTCAAATTCTGGCTACTGAGTGAACAGAAGTGTTAAATGCAGACTGTTGGTGGCCAACATGAAAAGCAAGACTATGCTCAGAGGAAAATGAACATGAAGGGGGTTTGTATCAGCAGTCCAGAAGATTAGAGTCCCTTTAATCCTTGCAGCATTTCTCTTAAACTGGGAACTTGTGCTTCTTAGCAATTAGTGTGGCTGGTATTTGCTGTGTGCACTAATTCATAGCAGTGTGCTTGATGGTAGTTCTCCCACTTGTGGTTTGAGCTTGAAAGAACAAACAAGTTTAAAAATAGGGGCTGCTGTTTTCTCTGAATCTGTTAAAATTTGGGTTTTGGTAGAATTAAGTTTATTTAGAGAACGAAAATTCATTGGCTTCTGAAATAAAGAGCAGGAGATACCCACTTAATATTCTATGAGAATCCAATGGACCTGTCAGGAAGCCTTTGGCAATTCAGATCTAGGGCTTTCTGTCACAAGAGGGCATGTAACATAACTTTTCCACAGTATGCTCTCATGATTTCTTAGCAAGTTATTTACCTGGCAAGAGCAGCTCTCAGCAGCTGTCTTTCTTTGAACATTTTCCAGAAACCCAGGCTGCCTCTGTCATCTTGATCTGCCTTTTTAGAACAATAGACTCTTTCAAGTAGCTCCAATGCCATGATTTTACAATAACTTATTCCTTTCAGTGTATCACCTGTGTCCAAATATCCATGGGTCAAATATTGTGTTTGTCATTTGCTACCCCTTTTCCCAGTAAGCCTGCCAGACTTTCTGGCTGATCCATTCTCTGTACCATCTGAGCCCCTTCTCAAAATTTGGCATTACATTTGCTGTGACTGAGAAGCAGTTTTAATGAAAAGGTTATTGTCAGTTCAGAGATTTCATCTTTGAGTTCCTTAGGTGTCTTAGATGAATATCATATGGTGCAAACAACTTAATTGTGTTTTCTGTTGGAAAGCTTGTCACAGAAGAAAAGAAATATTGGATTAAAATGTGTTTTTCCTTATCATGGGTCCAGATACTTCATTACTGAAGAGAATGGGAATTTTGCCAGTAGATCTGGGAGGGCAATCTAGAAGTGTTTAAAGAGGAAACTCTTACTCAATAAATTTAAAGAAATTTGAAGTAAAATTGCAGTATTGAGGTCTGTGACAAGGAGGAATAGAGCCAAATTGCATTAAGTGAATAGGAATTTTTTGGATTTTGAAGGGGCATTTTATTCTGTCCTTGAAGGTATTTAAGAACAGAGTAGTCTGAGGATATAACAGGCACACCTGATCTTTCTTGAGGAAGCGGAGCTGTCCCTGTCATTGCCAGTGAAAGGGCTGTAAATGGATGTAAAACATTAAAAAGTGATCTGTGGAACTGCATAAAGATGTGGAATGTGCACACAAAGGGGTGCGGTGGCTGGAGGCCAGTGGCACCACAGAGCAGGAATGAAGTTCCTGGCTGCTGCCAATACCTGGCTGCTGTGTCAGGACAATAATAACAAAATCTGTGCTATTATAAAAGCAATAAAACTGCATGAACTGATATGCAAAGTATTGATTTATCTTCCTCTCACTTTCTCAGCCTCCGGACAACATGAGATATGTACAGTATGGCTGTAGCTCTTCCCCATCATGCTTCCCCAAAAAATAAAATTGTGATCCATCAAACCAATTGCAAAGTTTAAGTGTAGATTATTTTTTGAGGTGGTCACTATTTTCTATAATTGTTACACAGAACTAGGCAATTAACCTGGTCACCAGTTTTTTAATTATACACTTTCATATATTTCTGACAACAACGTGCAAAATTTCCCTAAGGATTGCTTTCCCTTGTGAAGAAGCTGCTGTTTCAACACCTTTTATTCATGTGTCCACTTTTTCTTTTTTGTCAATAGTTTTTAAATTCTGACTTGAACTGGACTCATGTTTACAATTAAGGTCTGATTATGAGATAGGTGGAATAATTGGTGGGTGAATTAGTCTTTGTCCTATCATTGCTTCCTGCTGGATGAATGCTTGGTTTACCCACACAAACTAGGGAATCTAAATGCATAATTTTCCTTTTGTTGAGCTTAAGATCTGCATCCAACAGTTCAAATCCAATTCTCACAGCAGTATTTTGAGCACATTAGTGGGTAACTAATACTCTGTGTATATTTTTATATATTGTATGTTAGTGTTGATAATTATCTTACTCTGAAATGGAGTAATTTCTCCTGGGAACCTTACAGCAAGCTTATAAATAAAATAATTTCAAACACTGAGAGAGAAATGTTGGTTTTTTTATTTTTAAATAGAAGGAAAGAAAAGCCCCTCGGCCAGCTTAAGCCCTAGTTCCCCTTTTAGCATGGTGTATACTGTCACAAGACATAGAAAGAGATGTGTTTTTAATGCCTCGATGGGACTGTAATCACTCTAGAAACCTTCAACAAAGCACTTTGTTGTTGTCCTTTTTGGCTCCATTAAAGTCCACATGTTCTTCTTTTGCAAGCAGATCAGTCCAGATAATGACACTCTCCTGAATTTAGGCTGCCTCCCAGATTACAGGGGCATCTTCCCATGACTGTTACAATAGGGGTAATTGGAGCCTCTTTGCTTATCTATAATTGCAAGAGAGAATTTTCTTGGCCCAGTGCAGAGTTAGAGGAGTACATGATACTGTTGTTGCTACCAGAGGCAGCCTAGTGAGAAGTACTGACAAACAGAAAAAGGGTGGTGCACTAAAACAACACTCCTAGGTGTCATAATTATTTCAAAGTTAGCAAAAGGGTGTGATGGTGGTGGGATGTTTATGTGCAGAAGATAGGGAAATTTCACCCTCTGTGGTCAGACAGTTACTCTCTCTGTAAAGAGCAATTGCCAGGTAAAAGTAGGCCTTCAGAGTTTAACAGTAATGTCAAATGTAGTGTATTTCTATAGAAATACTATTTCAGTTGTAATGCATGACGTTCTCCAGCTCATTGCTGTCCTGTGTACCCCAAAGATTATTCCACAGTATGAAATAAAAAATCCTAGAGACAACTGGCTGTGACTTCTTGAACTATATTTGAGAGGTGAAACTTTCTGATATAATAAGATATTTCTACATAAATGCACTATTTCAATAGAGATTTTACTAGAGCCATTTCTTAAATTCAGGAAGGAGGGAATGGTAACACGAAGGCAGATGAATTCCGTGTGAAAGGGATCTGTGGTAGGATGTGGTTCTAACTCATTTAGAATAGAGACTTCAATGTCAATCTCTGACTCCTTTTCCTCAGGGCATTAGAGTTAAGGTGAATTTTGAAGAGGTGGTTGATGGTCCATGACTGAGGGTAGAGCTGGACTTCCTTTCGTTGCTGCTTCTGTGAACCTAATCTGTTATGTGAGCTCTGGTGCTCAGCTGATTCCTTGGAGAGTCTGCTGGTCTTCGTAAGCTAGAAGAAAAAGACATGAAAAAAAATTACTTGAAAGGGATCACTGGGAAGCCAGATGAGTCCAGAAATGCTTGAAAGGAAAAGCAGGCAATTCAGACCTGGAAGGATTGGGGCAGTGGATTTGCATCAGCAAATCATTGGACCAAATGTGAGATATCATAAAAAAATCTGCTGATCTCCTCTCCACATGACCCTGTTTCATGTAAATAAACAATTACTACTCTAAAAAAGTTTTGGTAAGAGAATCTGAGTGGTAGACTTCATTTTTATCATATTTTTAATTTATCTTGGCTCTGTTCCAATAAAAGAAACAACTGAGTGTGTTTCACATATATTCTTCCTTATCCTCCCAATAGCAGGGCCAGTTCAGTGCAGGAAAATACTGTTTTCTGAGCTACTTGAATGATTTTGGCCCATCAATAGGTTCTGAATACCTGTGAAATACCATAAGACTGGTACATAAAATGGCATCAATTTCTCTCATTCCTTCTCTCAAAATTCACAACATTTTACCTTTCTGAGGTTTCACATCATTCTGTATTAATGCAAAACTATGATTTTCTTTCATATTCCTTCTTTTCAACATATAATTTCCAAATACATTCTTGCATCTGCATTTTTGTCTTTTGTTCCAAAATACCTTGAGAATCATTTATGATCTCATCTGGAATGTCACTTGGTTATATGAGACTGCTTGCTGGCTTAGGTTTTTCTAATTCTTCTTAGCTGTTGAATAAGAAAATGGATTTTTCCTTTCAGTTATACCATACTTTTCAATGTTGTCCAAGGGTGGCCACAGAAGCAGAACCACACCACTGAAGTTTTAGAACAACAGAGGATATGAAACTAAATTATTTGAGGAGGAATAAGCTGTTGAAATAAAATGCTCTCCTGAGTCTAACTGGAGATCCTTTCAGTCCGTTTAGATCCTTTCATCTATTTAGATGGTGATTGTTGCAGTTGAGATGGACAAGACACCTTTCCTTCGTGCAGTAAAAGCCAATCTTTATTGTTCACAGCTCATATTTATATGGTTTTCTAAAAGCATCGTGTTCAATTTTAATTGATTAGTAACTTGTTGTTACCCAGTTCATTAGTAGTTACTAGTGTAGTTAGTAGTTGCTAGTGTATGTGCTCACCAAAATCTTTCTTCCCTAAAGATGTTTCCATTCTTTCTTCATGGGTACAGATACCTTTTCTCACGGGCTTTTGCTGCTGTTAAGCAGGGTAACAGGCCTGGACCATGATTTTACAAGGCCTTTCTTTTATAAGGTTTTACCTATATGCAACCGGTGATGGTGTGAATGACTCTGTCCCCCTGGCCCATTACTGTAGATAGTTTATCAAGACAGTGCAGCCTTGATGAAATGCTGAGGTCAGGACAGCAGTGAATGCAAAGGGAGTGTGGAAGGATGGGCTCTTGTTTGTACTGATCCCTGCTCCACTGTCTGAGCTAGAGACAGACATATTTATATTTTACTGATTTGTTTATGTTTTAATATTTATGAGTCCTATTGTGCTATGAAAAGCGTGACTGCCTCATTCACTAAAACACATACAGATATAGACAGGTGTGATCTAAGTGTTTCAGCTCAGAACCTGCAAGCTCAGGCAAGGTTCTTTTGCTGGGCAATGTCTGTTTCATTTGCTGATTTGGTGCTGCTTTGGCATACAGATCACAGTGCTATGAGAAACCTGAGAAACATGAGGCAGTTGGAGGATGGGACCCCAAGAAATTTGTTGGAAGTGCTGAATTATTTGGGCCACTTCCTTTCAAATATTAATCAGTACATTTGAAAAAAAACCAACACAATAGAACACACAAAAAAACAAAGGCCATTTTTGCATTCTGTGTGCGTCAGGTTATCTTAAAACATAACAAAAAACGTGGAAGAGAAATAGTGAAATAGTGCAGCCTTTGGATTGATGGGAAATCAATAGTCAGCTGATGTAGAGAGAACCACTTTTCAGCAGCCACAGAACCAACATAGTTAAAAACACATTATGGCTGTTGTAAACTAGTTAACACAGGTTATAAAAGAGCTACTCTTCTTAAAACCTAATGTTACTGTATGTAATGGTTTTTTAAAATGCGGTCTGTCTTCTGGTCAGGTAATTAAAATAAATAATAAACCAGTAGTTAATTGTCCACAGTGGCCACTAATGGAGGGATTTCCACTTTAATTATTAATAGCATGCTTTTTGCTCATCATCCTGACTATATTTTCCTTCTTGCTTTTCTTTCATCTCACTTGCCACCTTCATTTTTCTGCATTTTTAATACAAAGCATAAGTTTTCTTAGTCTCTTTATTTGTCATTATCTCCATATAATGCTGCTTTCTTGTCCATCTCTGCCAGCAGAACAATTTCTACTGCTGACTTTTCTTTGTATTCACTGATAGTTGTTGCAACTTTTTCTGGCAGGTAATTACCACAGATGTCATGGATAGCTTTTCCTTTTTTCAGCATTATGTGTTTCAAAGAGTTCTGCATTATTAAATACTTTATTTGTGGACTTCACTGGGTCCTATGACAGACCTTCAGGACTGTAATTCGGCTGTGTGCTGGAAATTTCCACTGGGCTTCTCTTGGTCTTCTCTGTGAAGCCAGAGCATTGAGACAAGAGAATAAAAATTATAACAAAAGGGAAAGGTTCTTTTTGCTATTTTAATCCAGAAGAGTTCAGTGCTGGCTTTTCAAGTGCAGACTAGTGCACATTACTGTGGAAATGATTGCAGTTGGCTGGGTGAAGGAGGACCAAAACTTCCCTGCTTTTTTTATTTCCATAAATAGCAAAACCGATAATTGGGTCTGTATTTTTTGTTTGTGACTTTCCCCTATCTTTTGATGCCTGTGTAGGAAGCTGTGTGCATGCTGACTGTAGAAGATAAAAGCTTGTGCCTCCTCTGTGGTGGAACCAAGTGAGCATTGGAGGTTGTCCTGATTGTTTTAGTTTGTTTCTTGAGGTTTTCTTTGTAATAGGGTGCTCATGGTTCAGATCCTTGGAAGCTTTTAGAGATTAAAAAGTAAGGAGAACACTTGTGCTTTCTTGAGGCCATGGTGTGAAGCAAGTGACTGTGGTTTTGAAACACAGGTTATCCAGTGGCCTTTCTGGAGGCCTGGAACACCAAGCCTATAAGGGGGTCCTAAATGGCAGCCATTTCTCCAGGCTGTGCCATTTCATGAGCATGTTTTTAGAGGAGTGCCAGCTTAAGCTGAATTTATATCTGCATGCATGGTTTGACCTTCTGAGCTGTGGTAGTATTGTCTGTGCAGCTGGACTTGAAAACAAATATGGGGAAAACTTGGGGTTGATAAAATTTGGGGTTGACAAGCCAGAGAAAAAATTTTATCCTAGATCTGCTCTCTATCTGCATTCATTGTAGAACCACAAACATTTTTGTTTGAGTAAGAAGTAGGGAAGAATATACTTTGTGGGGTGGAGATTGAATGATGTTTACAGGTGCTGCAGCTGAAACAAAAGCTGGTAAAATGGCAATTTTTAGACACAAGTAATGGGTGATGCAGTACGTACTCTGGTAATTGCACCTGCTCCTTTGGTGGAGTGGTGGTCCACTGTGTACAACCGGGAGTCAAGTGGTTTTGAACAGCTGTTGTGAAAAATCCACAGATAAAAGTTACTTTCTTTTACATGTTGAATAGTCTCTAACTATGTTCTTGGTGCTACAGTACCTTTGTGCCAGCCCCCTTACTTACACTGGAGTAAAAAACCCCAAATATTTATCAGTTCATCATGTTACTGCTAAAAATACTTGAGAGCAGGCAGAGAGAGAAAGAAAGCTTTCACCTACAGGATTTTAGACTATTAAACACAAGGTCTTGTGTCATGCTTTTATTTAATAAAACCCTCAATTTTTCACAAATTACTCTTGTAATTAGACTTTGCTTCTCTGATCTGAAACATGATCTTCGCTAAGGAGATGTAGCTGTGTTATCAATTGACAGGTTCAAACATGAAAAATAAGATAATGACGTTGCAAAAGGTAAATGAAGCATACGTAATGCACCCAAAATTATATATAATTTTGTTAAATTAATACACCATGTCTTAAAGGTAGAAGAAATACTGTGAAATGTCTTGATGAAATGGAAAAAGAAAATGTTTCATTTTAATGCCATTCTAATGGAAACCACTTAGAGCAAATAACTGTAATTTGCATTCTGATCCCTGTTCTGTGAAGTGGCTTATCAAAAAGAAATACTCCATTGCTTCTCTCTAAAAGTTCTAATTTTGAATTAAAAAACACTTTCCAGGTGGATCATTGGAACAAATTCCATCCTTTAAAAGCCTGTCTTCCTTATCGGAGTGCAACTTGCAAAAATGCATTTTAAACAATTTAATTCTGTACATGACAGGACAATTTTTGTGCTCAGGGGTGATTATTTAAACTTGTAAGATTCCTCTCCAGTTTTTCCATTTTTGCACACACAGACATTAAATTAAGGAGAAACCTTGTTCTGTTCAGAGATTTTTGCAAGAGATATTTTCTTTAAAAATCTGTCCGAAAGAGTACATTCTTCCAAAAAACCAAAAAATAAAAAAGGTGTGCAGAAACATGTTAGTGGAGACAATACTACAGTTTATAAGAGTTTAATAATTAATTCTTCTTCATTTATGGCACTTTAGAACTTTATGCAGTTTTGGTTTGTTTAAAATAGACTTTATTTAAGTTGTGGAGTTCTCACTCATTCTAGTCCTGAAAAAAGGCTCTGTACTGGTTGTTTCTCCTTCCCTTGCTTTCCTTTTTCTTCCCAAGACTAGTGATTTTGGAGAAGAGACTCAGTTTCTCAATGGTCATGTCATGGTTTGACACTGGCCAAATTCCAGGCACTCACTAAAGTAATTTGCTTACCCTTTCTTGTTATAGTTGGGCAGAAGAGAGGGAAAAATTAATGAAGGGCTCATGAGTTGAGATAAGGATTGGGAGAAAACATTCTAAGGGCAAAACAGGTTGAAATTTAAGGGTATGAAGTAAATTTATTATTAACAGAGTCAGAGGAGGATAATGAGAAGTAAATCAAGCTTTTAAAACACCTTTTTTCCCCCCCCAGCCCCTCCCTCCTTCCCACTGACAGCTCAGGCAGACAGGGCATGGGGGTTTTGGTCAGTTCCTCATTAGAGATTTCCATCTGTTCTCTCAGGGAGAGGAGTCTTTTCTCTGCTATGCCATGGGGTCCCTCCCATGGGCAAACACTTGTCCCAAAACTGCTGCAGCGTGGGTCACTTGTCCATGAGGTGCAGTCATTTAAGGATAGGCTGCTCTAGTTTGGAATCAAGGGCTTTTTCTCTCTATTCAGGTCTCCCACTAGATCACAACTTTCCCTGCCATACACCCACTCTGGTATGAGCACTTTTCCCAAAGGGTGCAAGTGAATCTCTGCATCCCCTGTGGACTTCAGGCATTCCAGGGGGACAGTTTGTTTCACCACAGTCCTCACCACAGCCTGCAGAGGAATCTCATCTGTGATGCTTGAAGCACCTTCTCCCTCTCTTTCTTTTCCATCCACCTTGGTGTCACCGTGTTGTTTTCCTTCATGTGTCCTCACTTCCTCCTCTTCTCTGAGTAGAAGAAAAACTGCTGCTTGTAGGTACCATTGCCAGCAAGTTCCACCGATTCAGGTTCTTGCAAGATCCCACAGTGCTGAGAGGTTGCTCTTGTTGAGGTTCCATGCCGGGGAGTTGCTCGCCATGTTTTCACTGCTGACCATGCGGCCCCATTGCCGTTGCGCGGGCAGTGGCGGCCGTGGTGCTGGCTCTGTTTAACGCCTCTCTTCATGCAGGGTGCTGGGAGGAGAAGCTGCCACCCCTGTCCTTCTGCCTGCAGCACGGCTGGCTGGGGGTGGCCAGGCAGGCAGGGCTCGTGTGGCTGCCCTGAGATGGCGCTGGCTGCAGCTCACTGCCACGTGCTGTGCTGGGGTTGGCTCCCAGCAGTGGTGTTTTGCCCCCATGGAGAAAAAACTGTGTGTGCACTGTTTTGATTTTCTTCTTAAATATGTCATCACAGAGGTGTTACCAACCTCTCTAACTGGGCCATCAGCACGTCCATCTCCAGAGCCATTGGAGATTGTCTTTCTGTTAGGCATGGTGGAAGCTTCTAGCATCTTCTCACAGAAGCTACCCCTGTGGCCCCCACTACTGAAAACCAGGCTATGCCAAACCAATACTGGTCAGAAGGTAATGAGTTAGTCTCCAATGACTTGGAGAAGGGAAATAATTAGCAAATTATTTTGACCTTAGGGAAACTGCAGACGAATGCTCAAAAATTATCAGAGGAACTGTGCATCTGAATTTAATGAAGCAGCATAATTCATTCTGGATAGGCTATGACATGGAACATTTTAAGATTTATGTGCCATATTACATGAAAAACTAAAAGTATTTATTGCAGCTGCCTTTATTTTTGAGGAGCTGAAAACCTGCTGTTCTCATCTGAGGGTAGGGACTTCTTATTCCCATCTCTTGCCCTGACAGGCATCATGGATTAAACAAGTGTTTTACATTTGGAACTAATGAAATGCTGGATAATGAGTAAAAATGAAAGTGAGAAAATCAACCTAAGTTAATTTCACTGAGTATTGGTAGGCAGCAGTGGAATGTTGCAATCGATATTTGCTTTGATCTTACAGCATAGAATAATGTTTTTGATTTGTTTACTTTAATGTCTAACCTATTTGTGATGAAACAAATCTTACCTGCTTTTTCTCAACTAAAATATGGTTCAGCCAATGCATAAAACATTTTAGATGCTTGGCTTCTGTTGATAGCACCCTAATGAGGTTGGAAATGTAGCTATCTGTAGGCATCGTACAAAGGCTAAGTACAGTTGTCAGGGTACCAGCAATTGCCTGGAAAACAGATTTCTGAAGCATTTAGGGCTCTGCTGAGTGCTGAATCATTTCTGCTTTCCCTGTGAAAGATTGCTGGAGCCTGCACTAGTGCAGCCAAGTGGCCTGGTTTGTAACAGGAGGGACCTGTGCATCAGCAAAGGATGAACTCTTCTGTACCAAATGAATGGCTCGTGCACAGCATGCTCAGCTGGGAGAAGCTGTGTAATATGGACAAAGCAAATGCAGGAAGCAAAACATGTTCTAAATTAATAACTGTCTTCTAAATTAACAACCATGCAGCTGTTCCAGACTTAGGGAGAAGAAAAAACAGGGTGAATGACACGGACACTCTTTGGTACAACAGTTTGAAGTAGTTTCATAGAGAAGCCAAATTTAGATGCACCTCATGTAGTTTTCTCAGTTCAGGGTCACAAAATTTATCAGCGTTTTTGTCATCAGCTGGGAAAAAACCAGTCACATGGCCTGAAAGACAATTCACACAGCAATGATAGCTTCTTGCAGAAATAACTGACATTCCTTAAAATACAGTCAGGAATGTGTGTCACTAGGGCTAAAATGTGTGTGCCTCCCTGAACCAGCCTGTGGTCTTTAAATATGAGAGTACTTATGTAAAGGGACCTTTTGGAATATTTTAAATGGTTTAAGAGGTGCTGAGTTTTGGTAAATGCTACTTTTACTTTTTCTGTAATGTATTAAAGACACTACAGTTACCTATGTGGATTTTTTTATAGTAGCCACCACCAGTTTTATCTCAATCAGTGAAGGTGCAATTAATCAAAGGATTGACCTTGCATAATGTTAGCTATCACAATAAATAAAGTACCAATTAAGTGTTACTTAGAAGATTTGAAATAAATTAGTAGATTACTAGTTGAAAAGTGTAACACTTTGCTTGAAGGACCAATCCTTTCTCTTGAGAATGAAGTTAGTATATTGGTATTAGTATACAGTACATCAGTATAGTATATTAGTATACTAACTTCAGTATAATCAACTTAGTAAATAAACCCAGGAATTTAAATAAATACATGAACACAGTTATTTAAAGAATTAGCTGAATTGCCTCTTTACAAATAGAATCAACTTTTTCTTCTGTTGATTATTACTCACCTATGAGAGACTTTTGGACAAGTGATTTATTTCTGTCTTCTGAGGATGAGTATTAAAATTCTATCTTTTGTACTTACTTTTACACTTGGTATAGTTGAGTGTATAGAGTTTGGAAAATTTAAACTGGTCTGAGCCCTCTCCATGAAGTAGCAGCCCACTGCTGACATTTCAGTAATAGTGGATGTTTCTCTGAGCTGCTGCTTACAACCCAGACTGTGAATAGCATCCTTCTTTTTTTCTCGTGGCCCAAGCATCTTGCAATTGCAGCCTCTGCTTTCAGATGTCTCAGATCATTATTCCCACTCAGATTCCAGACCCTTCTGATTAGCTGAATTCATTAGATTATCTTGTCAGGCTTGCTGGCCAAGTACAATGATAGCATTTTCAACAGTGTAGGGCTGGATTGTGTGAGGCATGCAAGAGAGAAGGATTGTTTTTGATTTCCTTTTTCTGCCTAGTTTTGAAAGTGCTTCTTTATTATTTTTTTCTGTCAAAACCAGTATTTCACCTGCCTTTTTACTTTGGCCTAGAAGTCATTCAGCAGAAAGGACTAAGGTGAGTGGATCCTGAGCAGTGTGCTTTGAATTGTTCCTGACTGGAGATGCCAGCTTTTAGTAAAACTCTGCCATACAACGTATGTCAATAGTGCTGCTTTCAAGAAGACTCTTGCTGAAAGTTACACAGTGAAGCAGTATGAATTATTGACAGGCTAAAGCCTTGTCTGGCACATGCTACCTGCTCCAGGTGCCTGTATCTGCAGATGTAGTAGACTGAATCGATTCCTCTTTTTGCTCCCTCTGTCTTTCTTCATCTCCTAATGCAATTGATCACTGCCCAGGCACTGTCTTCACAGTGTGTCCCTCCAGCAGCCACCTTGTGCCCTGTTTGTCACCTTCAGCTGACACTATTGATTGCCATTTTTCTCAGTCTCTCTTTTAAAAGCCTGAACACTAAACAAACCCACAGAGAGCTTAAATAAGTCAAAAGGAAGAACCCCTTTCTTTCATTCTCTACCCTCAAAAAGCACTTAGATGTGTATGTGTGTTCTTACTTCAGACAGATGTTATTTCTCCTTGGCTTACCTCATTTCCTGGGGAAAAAGCCCCAACAGAATCTCAAATATTAACACTGGCAGC
Organism: Hypocryptadius cinnamomeus; assembly: GCA_013400635.1. Taxonomy (NCBI): domain Eukaryota; kingdom Metazoa; phylum Chordata; class Aves; order Passeriformes; family Zosteropidae; genus Hypocryptadius; species Hypocryptadius cinnamomeus. The sequence continues at coordinate 239,807 of VYZP01000945.1, forward strand.
TTACAGTCTTGTGTTTCTTCTCTGAGCCTCCGGGCATGCCTTAGGGAGTTTGTGTTCCCTTCCAAGCAGCCTTAGTGTGGTGCTTATTCCCTAGAGCCAGAATCACTGTTTAGTTAACAACCTCGCTGCAGCTGGAAAGAGGGAAAATGTCTTGGATTGAGAGAGGCAGGCTGGGGAATTTTTGAGCTTGTTACTTTCTTGAATCTCACCCACTCTTGTGAAAGTAACAAAGATGATTAGAAAATCTGGAAGGAAAGGTGATGTCTTGGATTTTGTCATATCCTGTCACCAATGCCCTGCTCTCTTTTATGCTATCTGGAGGGTGACATCAAAATGACAACTAATTAAAAGTAAAAATGTTAGCATCTTTTGGATGTGGATGATTGCTCAGAGATGAGGGAGGTAGCTGTCCTCAGTATTTTCACAGCTGGTTACTTTTAACTCTTAAGCCTGCTAGAAGTCAGTTTGTGTACTAAGTTATATCAGATTTACCCTGAAATAAAGTACATCCACTAATTAACTACTTGCCATTTTATCTAAGGTGCAGTTTCTCCCCCACTTTCCACAATCTATAATTTTTTCCATTTCCTCTAGAAATTATGGCAAATTCACCTTACAGCAACAGTAAGAAAATGGAGAAAGACTCCAAACCACCAAACTGGATTCTGATTCTTAGCTGATTTGGATTCTGCAGAAATTAACAGAGGTTTGTTTTTTTCTTTGTAATTAATGGTCATTAATATCTTTATAGTATTTTGATATGGGATACCTAATTGCTGCTATTCTTGCTCATAAGAGAAAAATATAATTAGCACAAGAAGTCCCCTTTAGCACAGGTGGATCCAGAAGCTGGGATACACTTTTTTTGCTTCTTTAGGATGCCTTTCTTTCATTAGAATTTGGAAGAGATCATCTGCTTCCCCTATGAGATATCTCTGCAGTATGAAGGGTTATTGTTTTTTACTTCTTGCCAGTGTGTGTCTGTTCCTACTGCCCTCACACACATCATCATCATCATCATCATTCCCTTCTCTGCAGCTAATTTCTACCCATAGGAGTTTCAGTCCTCACAGGAGGTAGAGGTGAAGCAGTCCTGCACAACTTACTAGCACAGGTTGTTTTCCAGTGTACATTTTCATAGCATTTATCCAGGGCATCTTTGATTAAAATGATCAATTAAGTGTAGTGGGGAACTTTTCCAACCTGAAGAAAATTCGTGTTTGAGTATTTAATGATATTCACCACAACTATATTCTCCTTTATTCCTCATAACTTCTCATTACTCTTCTTTCCAGGTGCTTTAAAACCTGAGTGAACAATCTACTTCCCAGTTCTCCTTATAAGTGTGTTACCATGCTGTACCTGTGTGTATATTGCTTCTTTTAATTATCCTTTTTAATTAAGTCTGATTTGCATATCTATAAATTGTGCTGCTGTTCTCTGGCTTCTGTGATTTACCAGTTCCTTTGCACTAGTGAGATATGCAGAATATAAATAAGTTCAGAGTTCATTTGTTCACAATGAGAAAATATAGAGAAAAATACTACTTTACGTTTCTTATTGTGTGCTCTACTTTTACAGTACAAAATTGCCTCTCGTATTTTTGGTACTTTATTTTTCTGTTTATTTTGTAATTCTGCACGTGTCCTTGCCAGTATATCTCATCTTGTTGATCCAGACATATTTTGAATTTAGGTTCTGTTATTTCAGCACTGATCTTTCATCATTCTTGAACCTTAAACCTCCTGGGTGCACCATGGCCAATCCAAGCACTCAAGCATCATGAAATAAAAGAAACCAGAAGTATTATCCTTTAATCTGCTCTCATATTGGGTTGTCATCTGAGCTACAGATTCAGGTTTTTAGCCCACAACCATAACAGTAAGAAACTTTGCATTAGTGTTTGATAAAAGCTGGCTTGGCCTAGAATCAAATTCCACAGCCAGTGGCTTAGTTATTGACCCCCTGTGATGGACACACTATAGATGTAATGTAGCAGTGATCCATTTCTAGGCAAAAGGCTTTAGAGCACATTCTCCTTGTAGTGGTTAACTGGAAGTGGATTGAAATCCTGCCACTGGAAAGTACAGCACTATTTACCCTGCTTACAATTTCAATAACCAAAAGATTGCCCTGTTTAAACTCTAGCAATTATCCTGTATACATATATTTTTAAATAATCCTATTTGGTGTATGTTGACTCTGAGCAGCATGTAGTCAAGCCTGGATGGTTCAAATTATAAAGTGAAAAGTGTAAATCCCTACTCAGCTGCTATGGCTTAGAAACAACTTATCTGTACTGGAAAGAAAGAGAAGCAAATGAAAATGCTTTTATGAGAAAACAGTGTTTAAGAAGTATATTGATCCTCATACTCTACTAAACATTCTTTTTTTTAAGGTTTTTGGTAAACACAATGACTTTTTAATGAAAAGGGAAACAAAAAAGCTTTTTGGGTGTCTGATTAAACAAGAGTCTATTATTCTAAAGAAAACCACCAATTCTGTCTTCCAAATAGCTGGTGGTTTTTAAATGCAGACCTGGAGTGACTGTGATTTACAAACAGGAATATGGGAGAGAAATCCTTCTTAAAGGAGAGGTGGGATTGTTTAATTCCATTGCAATTGTACAGACTGAGATTCCTTGATATATTGAGGGTTTGGGGTGTTTTTCCTTTGTCTCTTATTGCTGGATCCTTCTTAATACCTCTCCTCACACATGCCTTGTTCAATTTCTTCCAGGCTGTATCTCTGTAGTGATGGCTGGGACACTCCACCTCAGTGCTGAGGGGCAGCTGAGGGCTGGAATAGAATTTAGTTATTTTCTCTGACTGAGAGATTACAGTATTATATGTAAACTAAAATGGTTGTGCTATATATGGAGATATTGTTTGTGTCTGGAGAATTTCCTTTAGTGCAAGATCCAGGGAAAGTCAATGTCTCCCATGGTCACCTCAGAGGTGGGTACCAGCTGCAGTGTCCCACTGGGTGATCACAAGGTCCTTTGCAGGTCTGTACTTTTGTCATCAGGGAGCTTTGGGGTTTTACCCTCATTTTCTCAGGAAGGAAAGGTAGAAGCAAGAGCTCAAGCACATGATTAGACAGAGTATATGCAAAGAGGAAAATCATGGGAAATCAGGATTCAGGAATTCTGCTGCTGAAGAAAGTTTGGTTCTTTTTCAGTCACTTGGCTGGAATACAGTGAACTGACAGATCATTTTTCAGCCCCTGCCTGAACATGCTGAACACCTGATTAGAAATTAGTGGCTATGAGAATATGGGATGTAGTGATGTCTCTACAAGCAAGGAGCAGAATGGCAAGAAAAGAGGAATTGATTTTTCCAGCAACAGAGAAAGTGACTGGTGAACTTCTGGTTTTGTGAAGAGCTGCAGATCATTTTAATCTGCACTCTAATATACTTTAACTGATGAAGAAGAAAGAGTGTTTATTTTAGGACTTGCCTCTAATCTCAGGTCTTCGGTCACCAGCAATTCTCATTTTTAAAAGGAGGTAGGGTTTATGAATTTGTAGTTCTTGTCTTTGATGGCTTTAGCTCGTGTGTTTTGTTTTTCATGGTGGAGTAAATGTTGAATGATAGACTACTTTATTATCTTTAATAGAGCAACATAATTTCAAACTATTTTATCCTTTGTTTTGAACTGTGCAGTAATTCAGCACTTGAGGATTTAATTCAAGTACATGGACTTATGAGCATGCAACTAAGATGTTGTGTCCTTCTGTTGTTTCATCTTAGTTTTCTGGAATGAAACTAGTCTGCAGCCTCTTCATGCTGTATGGTGTTGTGACTTTTCTGTTTTTTATAGGCTCTTGACCATTTATGTTTGATGTATTGAAGTGCATATAAACAAAGTATTGAAAGAGAAGTTTATGATACTGCTCCTTGATACTCATGAAGTACTGAACAGTACTTCTGTTTTCTTCTTGGCACTGATACATCATGAATATATGGATGTTTTTGAAGTCATGTCTTGAGTGACTTTGAGATATATCAATCAGACTAAACAAGAAATTTACCAGACATAAATTATATTATACCTTTTTTTCAGCCTAGTTCAACATAGTTTTCTCTAGAATATTTTACAGCTTACTTAGGCTAGTTTTGATAAATTCAAATATTTTTTCATTGGAATGCTTGATTGACCTCTAATCCTTATTCCAGATTATAATTTAAAATATTTTTATCTCAGACAAAAAGAACTGTAAATCAGATTTTACACCCCAGTTACATATTTTGATATTGTGGCACAGAGTATTTCTCTCTCTAATCATCTCAACTCCTTTGCTATAAGGAGCTGGAGTTCAAGTCTTGAGGTGGAACAGGGCTGAACATGGCCCTGATGTTACACCTTCTCCATCTGTGAAGGTTCCCTTTAAAATCCACCTACTTCCTGTTTTGCATTTAGCATTTCTCCTTATTTGACCAGAAATTCCGTTCTGGATCCAAGGAACAATTTGCAGTAAAAATGTCATCAAAACTTCATTTATTAAGTGAATTAATCTATTAATTGTTTTTTAAATATAAACAGCTGACCTTCACTATTGTTCTTGGAGATTAGCTTTGGCACATGATAAATGTCACTTGGTATTAAGCATACAGTGTAAATCCCCCTGCCTAATTATCTCAAAAAAAATTGGAATTTCTATCTCTTTTTCCTTCCTCTTCAAAATTCTGTGATTTGGTGGTTGTTCCACACCACTGGCCATAAGGAATATTTGGGTACAATGAGTCTGTATGCACTGAAGTGCAGATCATCTCACCCTGGGGTTTAAGCTGCAGCCTTGCAATCTGCCTGGTGGGGAGGTGTGACAGCAGGTAATTACATTTACTCAGGTGCAAACCACAGAGCGAGTTATGGCTCAGTCAGGAGTGTTTTCCTGTTCCTTTTTATGGGGGAAGCAGAAAAAAGGAAGGAAGCTATTCCGTATCAATTAGCCTGTCTCCTGGCTGTCTGTGCCAGAGTTTCTCCTACTTTTTTTCCCTCAGTCCAATCCATTAACTCATGCTTGTTAATTCTAGTAAGGGATAAGTCAAAAAGCAAAGTGTAGAGCTCCTATTTCTTGATCTACTACGTGAGGGCTGTGACATTCCTGTTCTGGTTCATTTACTGCTAAGAAATGCTCATAAAAAATGGAAAAACAAACCACCCCAACCTTGCTCTGTTAACAAGAATAAGCAGAAGGGTGAAGCATCACATGGACAAGATGACTGAATTCACTGTAGGTGCTTGCCAGTGTAAAATGTAGCTGAATTGCACAGTGTGGAAGTTTGGAACGAACTCGGTGTAATGCAAAGAGTTCATAAGGTGCAAAAGTATAGTGAATGTTCACAGAGTGTATGTGCTTCATCTCAGCTGCTCCTACCTTCCTTAAACTAAGAGTGGCAGCATTAAAATAATTGCCTTGATTGACAGCTAGAGGATGTTTCTATTTTTATATTTTCCCTGGGAACAGCACAAACCTGCAGTTTGATAAGCATTCCTTGATTAAATACTCGCTGTCTGCTGTAACATGGGGCTAGGTTGAGCAGGAAGGAGACACACCTGATAATGGCTTCTCATGTTTGCAACAATTTAATTTGATTCAAACATGGGATTCAACCAGGCTGAACCTGCCAGTGTAAGTGCATTTGTAAGGACTTGTTTGGGAATGGTAAGCGGGCTTGGTTGACCCCTTTGTCAGAGTCTCCAAGAAGCAATCTGTCAGGAATGTGCTTCTACAAGGCAAGGACAAACTCCAAGGATGTCCTGCAGTGTGCTGGGGTCTTATGCTACACCTGCTCTCATTACGGCTCTGTACATACTCACTGGATTTATTGGGACCAGCCCCTCTCTCTACAAGTAATTAAGGACTCTGAATGAAAGTTTCTTGTGTGCAATGTTGTTTAAACTGCTCCTCCTGCAATAGACTTAGCCAATGTCAGCAGTGTTACAGCTAATTAAATTCTTGGTGCTAGGAATGTGCAAAATGGAGCTGTGTTACTGTTTTAGAATTCTCATTTAGCCTGGCTCTCGAGAGGTGAAAGAAGAAATAAAATTATTGCATTGTTGTAAAAACACGCACGGAACCCATATGTAAAAAATATATTTAAGGCAACAATAAACATGACAAATGTGTCAATTTTGAGGGCTACTCTCTTTTTTTAAAGTGAATCTCCTAAAATTTAGTCCAGATTCAGAGTAACTTATTCAGACTGCTGAGTAGGAATTCATTTCAGTAATTCCATTGTCTTAAATATGTACTACATCCTAAAATAAGGTTATCTAAATGGTAGCTGATGGAAAGTCTTCAGCTTCCTATACACTTGAGTCTGCACACTTGAGGAGCTAGGGGAAGAGGGAAGGAAGTCTGCACTGCTTGTCTGTGGAATGAAATGTTCTGCTGGGCCTGAGCTGTGGGTGGAAAAAAGATGAGAACCTAAATTAGTGAGAGTAAGGTGACATCCTGAGAGTACGTACTTTTCACATAAGTTAGCTCTCTGAACTGTAAAGGACATTTGACTGTAGCTGAATTTTTATGGAAAAAACCATTTACCTGCCTGGCCTTTTGTTTTATTACTTGCAAGTGGACTTCAGTTGAATTTACCAAGGTTTTTTTCCTTATTTAGACAATTTTTGTATTACATCCTGCTTGTGTGACCAGAAATTAGGCTGAAAACACAACACAGTTACTTGAGTAATTGACATATTTATAAGGGAGAAAAAATCTTTTCTGATGATGCTTATTTTTCATGATGGATTTGTGTACTGTATCCGGCTAGATAAATTTTTGCTGGAAATTTTTCACTGAGTAATTTGGAATAGTCCTGCAACTGAGATGAGACTAGCAAGTGCAGTCTGTATGTGAAGATGTGTAGGACCACTAAGCTTCTCCAATAGTCTTGGGAATTGTGCTGCCTTTTTATCTATTCTGACAACAAAATAGATAAAATTCTTGTTCTTTGTCTGAACTGGCTGGGGTTCTATTAATGCTGAAAGAAAACCTTTCCTCCTCTAGTGTCAGCTCTCACTACTGGGTCCAAATGAGGCTGTGGCAAAGGCAGCTGGAGACTGATGGTAAAACAGAATTTTATTCATTTATAGATTTTTTCTTTTTCTGTGGTAACATCTTTAAAATAATCTCACCCTCAAGATGTCTTCTTACACTCTTGATTTTATCCAAGAGCTGTCTATGAGAAAAATCCATCCACTTTCTCTGCTGTCTTATTACATGTAAGTATTTTTGCTCCTAGACTGTCAGATTACATACTTCTATACTTTCAAGTCCACTTTGTTGATAAACATATTCCCATAATCCTGGAGATCCAAATGTGTTCTTTGAATTGCCTACAGTTAATTACAAATTTTAATAGTTTAAAAAAAGCAATGACCCAGGAGCTATTACAACATAACAGGACAACAAACTTGCAATGGCACAGTCAGTAACTGCACTTCCACATAGTATGTCATGCATTATGTGAATTAAGGATGTTTTTGAGCTAGTAAGAATTGCGAAAAGTGATCTTTTATCCATCTATTATAAATGACCAGCTAAACCTCAGAGTAAAACCTGCTAGTGGTTACAAAAGTAGTATTAAATACGAAAGGTTTTTTAAACTTCAATTTGGTTAAGTCTTTACTTAAAGGAATATTTAATTGCTGTTGGAATAATATTTTTCTAAAAGGATAACAACCTCCTTTCATTGTGCAACAATAGAAATATTTAAGACTCACTTTTTTATTTATGTCTAGATAAAGTAAATTCAGTCTAGTATTAAGTTGAAAGACATGATCAGATGATATTAAAATACCATTTATATTTTTGCAAAATGATCTTGTCAAAGAACAAAAGAACTTTTGTATGAGACTAAAAAAATTCAATTTTTTGTTACCATATATTTTAAATGGCTAAACCCAGATATCTGTAAGGAAGTTCAAGCTCCTGTTTCTAATTCCCAGAGTGTGCTAATCTGGGCATTTCTTTAATATTTTCCAGAGCATTTTACTGAACAACTATTTTTAAATTAATTTTTAAAAAATTAAATAATTTTAACCAAGTTAACCCACGTTCTTGTATTTATTGATTAGGTACAATATACATACACCTTAATGTGAAGCTACATTTCCCCCTAAAATATATCTGTGGATCTGTCCCCACAGAACTGGACCAGAAAGGGCAATTGCAGAGCTAGTGGCGATTGTTTTTGTCTATGAAACCAGACTCTGCAGCGATCTGTGTGCATGCTGCAGGTCCTGTGGCTCTGAGAGTGCTCCACACTTGTTAGAATATTCCTCATGTGTGGCAAAGGCAATTTGCAAACTTTGTGGATTTTCTTTTTTTAACCCCTGGGGCTATGGAAAAGATTATTCACAGTCACTCATGGAGTATAGAATGATCAAATTTATGTGCAATTAAATGTGAATATTCTATTTAATTCTGTAATAGCAAGCTAGCTTTGGAGATTGGATGTTTTAGACTACATTTAGTCCAGCAGACTGTCAGATGGGAACATGGCATGACAATGGAGGCAATCACCATAAGTCTGCTGACTTAATAGGACTTAAGTCAAATTGAGTTCCATAAAGCCTCACTTTGTAAAATGTTTTGAGGTTTCATTCAATTTCCTTTTAAAAATTCAGGTTTACAAGCAGGAAAACTGGTATTCAATTCCTCTTGGATTATAGTATTTTTCCGATAACAATTTATTTGATAGAGGTATTTAGAGTAGGCTTGACTTTGCAACTCTAGTGAAAAAAACAACTTTTAAAAGAATTACAATTTTTTAAAGAATTTGTGCTGGGTACATGATTGTTTCTCAATTGCTAATAGACCTGGGGGCCTGACTGGTTGCAGCTGCATCATAATAAACCCATAGTTATCCCAGTGAAGGTAAAAGGGCAGCCTGAGATGTTGCTGGACAGCACTTCCCTGTGTCTCAGGACAAAGGTGGGACCAGTTTGCTCTGAAGCACTTCTGTGTTTAATCCCCAGAGAGAGCAATTACTGTGTGGCCCTGGGTGAGGAGAGGGTGAACACATGGCTTTCCCCAAAATCCCTCCAAATTACCTCCATGTTCAGGCAAGTTCTGAGATCACTCACACAAAGGATCCTTGCAGGTAGTTACCCTGGGAAAAGAGGAACAAAGGAAGTTGACTGCTGTGAGGAAAGCAGATGAAAAGCAACACTAGGGCTGGCCTCATCCTTATGCAGTGTGTGCTGCACTGCCACGTTTCCTCTCAGCTGTATATGTGGAAAGAGGCTGGAACTGGAATCAGGCACTGTCTCTGAAACCTGGCAAGGTTTGATAAACTGTTGTCAATATTTTCTGTGATCTGGTAATTTGTTTCAGTAAACTGAATGACCTTAGATTTATGCTTTTTTTATTACTGATTTTGCAATTTTTGGCACATGCATTTATTCTCTTGCAGCGCACCTTACTGTGCATATTTTGTTTTGTGTGGAAACTCAGAAAAGTTAGTGGCAAAGCCCAGGGTTCATAGGGTTCGGGAATGTTTAAATAATGTTCCAAATTATACTGGTGGTAAATATATTCCATAAAAACTTCTAGTGCAAATTTCTTGTCAA